>JAHKQU010000020.1:612500-847500 GCA_020383195.1 Neomicropteryx cornuta | reverse complement strand
GAAAAATTTTGAAAAAGTTTTTAATTATTTGATAAAGTGCTGGATAGCATAATATTTATAAAGGTACTAAAGAGGTCCTGTACTTGAGAATGCAGGATGTCGGTTTAAACCCAGCGCTGAGTTTTATAAAAATGCATTTTTAACTCTCACCCGTCCTCTTTAGTGTAAAATATTGTCAAATATTATGTAACCATCTTATTAGATGAAATAAGGAAAGGATGATATTTAAAAAAATATAAAAATAATGGATTTGTGATTACGATGAAGGATGGTGGTGAAATGAGATGATTTTATGAGTGATTTATTTATGAAGTTGATAAAAATAAAAATAATGGATATGTAAAAGTGTAAAATTAAAGCACATGATTAGTGTGCGTATTATTTATATAATTGTATAATTGAGTTGTAAAGTTATTTGACTTATATTTGATGATTGTTTTTTATTAGCGGCAAATCGCCTGAAAAGATAAATACACAATATTTGACAATATTGAAAAATTTTGAAGAAGTTTTTAATTATTTGATAAAGTGCTGGATAGCATAATATTTATAAAGGTACTAAAGAGGTCCTGTACTTGAGAATGCAGGATGTCGGTTTAAACCCAGCGCTGAGTTTTATAAAAATGCATTTTTAACTCTCACCCGTCCTCTTTAGTGTAAAATATTGTCAAATATTATGTAACCATCTTATTAGATGAAATAAGGAAAGGATGATATTTAAAAAAATATAAAAATAATGGATTTGTGATTACGATGAAGGATGGTGGTGAAATGAGATGATTTTATGAGTGATTTATTTATGAAGTTGATAAAAATAAAAATAATGGATATGTAAAAGTGTAAAATTAAAGCACATGATTAGTGTGCGTATTATTTATATAATTGTATAATTGAGTTGTAAAGTTATTTGACTTATATTTGATGATTGTTTTTTATTAGCGGCAAATCGCCTGAAAAGATAAATACACAATATTTGACAATATTGAAAAATTTTGAAAAAGTTTTTAATTATTTGATAAAGTGCTGGATAGCATAATATTTATAAAGGTACTAAAGAGGTCCTGTACTTGAGAATGCAGGATGTCGGTTTAAACCCAGCGCTGAGTTTTATAAAAATGCATTTTTAACTCTCACCCGTCCTCTTTAGTGTAAAATATTGTCAAATATTATGTAACCATCTTATTAGATGAAATAAGGAAAGGATGATATTTAAAAAAATATAAAAATAATGGATTTGTGATTACGATGAAGGATGGTGGTGAAATGAGATGATTTTATGAGTGATTTATTTATGAAGTTGATAAAAATAAAAATAATGGATATGTAAAAGTGTAAAATTAAAGCACATGATTAGTGTGCGTATTATTTATATAATTGTATAATTGAGTTGTAAAGTTATTTGACTTATATTTGATGATTGTTTTTTATTAGCGGCAAATCGCCTGAAAAGATAAATACACAATATTTGACAATATTGAAAAATTTTGAAAAAGTTTTTAATTATTTGATAAAGTGCTGGATAGCATAATATTTATAAAGGTACTAAAGAGGTCCTGTACTTGAGAATGCAGGATGTCGGTTTAAACCCAGCGCTGAGTTTTATAAAAATGCATTTTTAACTCTCACCCGTCCTCTTTAGTGTAAAATATTGTCAAATATTATGTAACCATCTTATTAGATGAAATAAGGAAAGGATGATATTTAAAAAAATATAAAAATAATGGATTTGTGATTACGATGAAGGATGGTGGTGAAATGAGATGATTTTATGAGTGATTTATTTATGAAGTTGATAAAAATAAAAATAATGGATATGTAAAAGTGTAAAATTAAAGCACATGATTAGTGTGCGTATTATTTATATAATTGTATAATTGAGTTGTAAAGTTATTTGACTTATATTTGATGATTGTTTTTTATTAGCGGCAAATCGCCTGAAAAGATAAATACACAATATTTGACAATATTGAAAAATTTTGAAAAAGTTTTTAATTATTTGATAAAGTGCTGGATAGCATAATATTTATAAAGGTACTAAAGAGGTCCTGTACTTGAGAATGCAGGATGTCGGTTTAAACCCAGCGCTGAGTTTTATAAAAATGCATTTTTAACTCTCACCCGTCCTCTTTAGTGTAAAATATTGTCAAATATTATGTAACCATCTTATTAGATGAAATAAGGAAAGGATGATATTTAAAAAAATATAAAAATAATGGATTTGTGATTACGATGAAGGATGGTGGTGAAATGAGATGATTTTATGAGTGATTTATTTATGAAGTTGATAAAAATAAAAATAATGGATATGTAAAAGTGTAAAATTAAAGCACATGATTAGTGTGCGTATTATTTATATAATTGTATAATTGAGTTGTAAAGTTATTTGACTTATATTTGATGATTGTTTTTTATTAGCGGCAAATCGCCTGAAAAGATAAATACACAATATTTGACAATATTGAAAAATTTTGAAAAAGTTTTTAATTATTTGATAAAGTGCTGGATAGCATAATATTTATAAAGGTCCTAAAGAGGTCCTGTACTTGAGAGCGCAGGATGTCGGTTTAAACCCAGCGCTGAGTTTTATAAAATGCATTTTTAACTATCACCTGTCCTCTTTAGTGTAAAATATTGTCAAATATCCAAGAAAGGGCATAAAACCATGCTGATTTTCACTGAGACTGTTAGAAATTATATTGACCTATAATTCTCGATTAAATTATTACACCCTTTCTTAAAAATAGGCACAATGAATGCATCCTTTCACAAAGATGGAAATATTCCTTCGTTTAATGATCTGTTGAAAGTCAAATTTAGTGGATGGGTTAGTTGGGTCGCACAGGAGGAGGAATCCCATCACTTCCGGGGCGTTTGTTACAATTTAATTGTTTTAAGTATTGAAAAACTATAGGTTCCGTTAACACAATGTTTGCAACACAAGCAACAGGTTCTACGTAGGGCGTTTCACTGTTGCTTTGTTGGGTTGGTAAAGAATCTGACGTGACGTAGATAGATCTAAAGTATGTTAGCGTTATATATTCAGTAGCACCTTCAACCGGTTCCTTATTGTAAAACATAGGTTGAGGAATGTTTGGACTACGAGGCGTGTTTTTAATTTAGCTCCAGAACGCTTTTGGATTAGCTGAAATATTCAGTTCGCATTGAGAAGTATAGTTATGAAAACAATTTCTTTGGATGTGCTTTTACCGAGATTTTCACTGGGATTACCATATTTTTTCCACAATTTGTGGTATTTAGATTTTTAATTAAAGCGGGGGAAAACTGTATGGGATAGTTGTTTAAACCAATCATTTGAACTCTACTAACTTATTTATTATATCATAAAATGTCAGAGCCGTTCTCGTCCCGCAAGTAATGAGTCCGTTTCCTACCCGCCGCGCGCCAAATCAACTAGAAGAACACAATCGAACGCGAAAAGAACAAAGGCTTCGCGAGAGCTACCCGCTCTTTGAAGCGTCGCGTCGCCGGGCGCTGATTGGCCCAATCGCCGCGCGCCGCTGAAGGTCGCCCGCGGCGCCCAATTAGCGCGCGCGTGGCGGCGTTCTCTGTTTAAATGAGCGAATGGCGAACGGCGACGCGCTCTAATCACGCTCAACTGTCGAGACGGGAAGGCGGGTAGGCGCGTTTGTTTCGAATAAAAAAATACGTTCGCTCAACGATTTATACGATTTATTGGAACAAAATATGGTCACCCTAGAACAGATTAAACTGTAGTTGAGTTACCATCAACCCTTATTGAGGGTAAGTTTATTGTAAAATATTTCCTCTGTATAGTATAATTAATAAAGAGATCTTTATTATTATTATTATTTTTTATTGAGAAAACATGTTGGCCGATGAGTACAAGTCTATAACCTTCCTAATTAGGTAAGAGTTACCTGTTCTAAGGAAGGTGTTACAGTGAGCATACAAGAGACCAGCGCGAAACTATAAAATATATATGTGAAAATATAAAAATTTAGTTAAAAAAAACGCTTTACAATATATTTAAATGTATAATAAAATTACTCTGAATTAAAGTACACGGGAGGTAGATTTCACCGTATCAAAGTAGGCGACAATGAACTCCAATTGTACGAACTTGTGTTAAGCATTGCGCGAGCTGCCGCGCGACCACCCCTAGGACTGATGGTGGTAGGTATCAAAAAAGTCTACTTAGGTAAGTTTTAGACCCTTATCTTAGGAATATTATAAAATTTAAATGAATTAAATATCTTATATACTAAGAAAGTTATAGAATAATTTCACTTTGTCGAAAAACCTCCCCCTGGCCTGATTTTGCCCATTAACGAACTTGAGCGAGATCTTTAAATTTTATGTATCAATTTGAAAGTGTATATAAACTTTTTAATTGAGGGTAGTTTTGGGTTCTAGGGGATGTGAAACGCGAAGATATATCGACATTTTCCGGGTACCCATTGCAATGGGTAGCTTTCATAAAGAAATCTACCTAACAAGCTTATATAAAATATACTTCTTACTGGACGCGAACAGACAGATATTGCTATATCAAATAATTCGCAAAAAGTGATTTTACTAATAACGCCGTGAAGTACTTCATTAGTCAGAAAATGGGTGAGAAATGACGCAGTGTCCCACGCTCGGTCGAAGAGCTGACGCCAGCCTTACAGCCTCCCCGCAGGGCTCCGTCAGACAACCCTCGACGGCACAGCGGGCGGGTTGCTTATTGAAGTCATGCGCGAGTGAAATGTTTATTTATAATTGGGGTACTATGTCCTAAAGTAAGGTACTAAGGTCCCGTGTCCTGTGTCCAGGGAGCTGCGGATGACCACTTCATTATATGCGTAACTACCCCCTAAAAAAACTACCCTACACTTCCCAACTTAAAAAAAACGAATATCTGTTACTTGTATCGCGCTTTGAGACGCAGATGCGTTCATTTTTATATGAAAAAAAAATGGTTCCGCGACGATATAAGACATTTTTCTCTGTTATTCAATATATTATTAAAAGTCACTTCATTATTATACTATACACTTATACATACAGCCGGGAATCGAACCAGGGACTCTAGCGTGGGAGACGAGTGCGTTAACCACTGACCCACCGAGACTCTTGGGGTATCTTTGGTAGAGAACGTATAAGAAGGCACTCTACGGATGTTACTCATAACGCGTGACGCAGTTTCTCGACCAACATCCCATCCCAATGAGTAAAACGGGCGCAAAGAAGTATCACTTCAAGAAGATGTATGCGTTAAGAACCATTAAAAAAAAGGAAATATGAGAGGGCGCTTAATCTTAAAACTTGAGGGCAGTATCTTAAAACTGCCATGTTCGAGACGAGTCTTCGTCTAGATGCGACAACCTTGCTCAAGTGAAGGAGAAAGTCAACGTCATGTCGTATCTAAGTATTAGAAGTCTGGCAGAAGGAAGGGATAAATGCCTGTTACTCCAGAGCACGCTGAAATAGCCGAAAAGTTCAGTGGAATCATAATTTTGTTGTGGCTACTGAAGTTTAGTAGGCCCAATCTGTTCGATAGACTGTACCCGACCCTGCGTAAAAATTACAATACTATTTTGTTAAGACTCGCCTAGTCCGCCATTTTGATTTTTCTACCGAACAGTTCGGCGGCGCTAGCAAGGCAGTGGGTTTATGTGGTTTATGTGGGTTTATTGTTGAACCTGCTGAAAACTTTAGCAACAAGGTTACAAGAATTCTTGTAAAGAGTCGAGGTCAAGAGGAATTTTCCGGTGATGATGTTCGCGAATAGGTACATGTCCGTTTTTTTTATCGTGATGATGGAGGCGCACTCCAACTCGAGGGGTTGTTTGCCGTCAGGAAACGGAAGTCGCTGTAACCCAACCCTCACAAGCCCCCGTTGTGGGTGGATTGTCCCCTTTCTTCGCGAAAGTGCGCACTGTCCTACATAATGGCGGGTTTTGTTAGCACAACCAGAGCGACACTGACGCTTAGAGGTACAGCCGACCGCGTAAATCAAATCCATCTAAATAATATAAAAACCCGCTAAATACTTTCGCTCCGGATTGGCTAATGTAAGGTGGAAGAAATTGAATTGATCGACGAATAATATTTAGAAAACGCACAAGTATAAAAGCACAGTCAAGTAAAAAAATCTAATTACTTATTTAATCTAATCTAATCTTGCTTCCAGCCGTTTAGAAACACTAATTAAAGTCACTCTATTGTTTAATTGCATCTAGCGGCTTGCAGAAAGGGATTCACTCCGTGATCTAAATTGGCTAAATTTGCATTGTTTGTTTATTTTATTAATTACAAACAAACAAACTACGCTATAAAACACCTTCGTTACAAAACAAACTACGCTTCTGCAGTTTTATTTTCTCGATTCTTATATTCAGTCAAGATATTTACGTCTAAAGTTTCGATAAAATGGAAAAATAGAGACCTTTGAGGCATTTAACTTCTAGATAAAATAATAATTTAACTGATTAATACCATAGAAACCTAAATAATTATGATTTTTTTCTATATCTACAAAAAATCCTCCTTATTATCATTCAAAAAAGAGATTTCTAATATCATTAATAGCAAAGACAAATAAAACCTAATTGTAGTGTTAGATTGTTATGTTGTTAATGGTTAATTATAACATATAAGTACTTGTAATTGCAATTACATATAGAATATACATACATATTATATTTATATTACCTTCATCATAAATTATTTTTATTTTTATACATACTAAAACCATACTTAATTTATTAGTTTATTTTAACATATACATACAAATCACACACAATCACAAGTACGTATATAATAACACTGTTCCAAATTTTTTATGCTAATGTTAATATGTAAAATGTCCGAAATCCATAATTGGTTTTGTATACTAGTAATAAGTTTTATTTGTAATTATAAAAATAGTGTTGGATTTTTCAATAAGGATAAATAAATTAATAAAATAAATAAAAAATAGTCATAGCATTACGAGCTCACAAAAAATGCACACAATAATTTAAGCTCATTCTTGTCGGCGACTGTACCGAACGCGACGACCCTCGCCCTCAGCACGACTGGTAGTTAATTGCTAGAAAATTGCTGAGCAAACAACTCGACGCGCAAAAAAACCACTCCATTGTCTCGAGCGCCGACGTGGGATTTAGCATATGGGATCATCGCGTGGGGCGCATTTCGGGCCGCCCATTCCCTGTTTAGAGACCGAAGTGAGACTTCTTTAGCGGCGGTAGAGTGATGAATACAGACGCACAGACGTCCCATACTAACAACTTATATATTTAGATATTTATTTGACAACATTGACATGATACTTTTATAAGGTTACAGCAGATTCTTGATTACATTGTATCGGAGAGCGTTTGCTACCACTTAACTAGTTAGTCTAGACTAAATGTCTGTTCTAGAGAAGGTAGTTCAATTCGTTCTTATTTTTTTTCTAAAATACGTACAAAAAGCGGGCGAAAAAAATTGTCATGGGATTTCCCATAGAAAAAACATTTTAATACATAACTTTTTTATTATTTCGAATTTTTAAATTCCGTCTCGGTCAAGACCTAGTATTTTTCGTGTTGATTCGATTAAAACTTTAAATTTCTAAAATCGGTGTTGAAATCATTGAGATCTGACATCACAAACATTTCACTATTCCTGGGACTAATCAACGCTAGTCTAGGGCACCCGAGCATCCAAACACATGAAAAGGAGCAGGTCTTCGCATCACCCAGCACTCTAAACTCCAACGGGAGTACCGGGGGTCTGGTCCTCCGACCTTCGGGCGAACCAGCAGCAACATCATCTCAACAGCAGTCTATCCGAATTCGGAAGATTTCCTTCGGAACTTGCCCTTTCCACAACAAAAATTTAAACACTTTATTTGCACACATATAGCGTCTTTTCTTAAACGTGTTAGCGAAGAAAATACGAAATATGTGTGCAAATATTTGCACACATGTCTGGAACTGACTTAAGAGGACTCAACCCGTGTATTTTTCCATGCAAACGTATTTTTTAGGTACTTTTATTGTGGATGTAGAGGAAAATTCATACTGCATCCCGTTTTATCTAGACTACATTGTAATTTTGCAAAAACCCTGTATTTTTCTATACATTTTATCACACAATCATCATCGTATTGCCTTAATATAAGAATCATCAACACAGCATAGCAGATAGCGCTTTCCACGAGCCGCTGGATGAAACAGAACGATTTAAAACCACCCCCATACCGAAAGAAAGATCGAGCTACAATCTAACCGAAAAGTTCAGTGGACTGTACGGACCAATTTCTGTAGATTGATAAATCGGTCTTGAAGCGCAAATGAAGACTTCTGTACGCCTTACAAGACTGTTTTGTTAAGTCTACCAAACAATTCTCTAAAGCCAAACGTAGCGAGCGTCGGTTAAACTTTAGTAACGGTAACGAAATAGTCTGTTAAGGTTACAAGTTTAGACGCAATAAAACGTTTAGCTATAACGGGAATTTTTGGTGCAAGGCAGAGAATAGCTCCTTCGGGAAGATCACACACACACACACTTTGAAGCAGCTTCGGGAGTGAGGGTGTGTTGGTTGGCGCGGAGGCTGTGCCCTGGACCACCCCCTCCGGGCCGTTGCCATGGCGACGGCACACCCGCAAACAAAGTGCTCCGTCGAGATAAGCAATATTTTAACGACGGATTTTAACTCGGGTTGTATTTATACGTATGGATGCGGCGTTGTTCTGTTGGGGTTCGGAGGGCGCTAAATACAGCGACGTTGCCTGCGAAAAGAAGCCTTGCGCGATGAACGGAGAGGTGTAAACTTTATCACGGGCATAACGGCGCTTATAACACAAACCGCGGCCCACCGTTTCGTATGAAATATGATAGCATTTCTTTTAAATAATAAAATAAACACACATGTTCTCTAAAAGTTTAAAATATCCTCGTGTAATTCCCTAAAACAATAAATTATCTTTGATGTTAATAAACTCGCATCTCTTCTAACGACTTTGAAAACCTGTAATATTCGTATTTTTTTAACAATCTGGTGTGTAGTCGCCTTAAGACCGCGTCTGTCATCTGTGGACGGTTTAGTCGATGATGAAGGCCACGCCAACGCCGTTTGTCACGCAGCCAACGGACAGAGATAGCTTTATACTTTATACGAGGGAAATAAATGCCTGTTCACAAAGAGTCATTTCAGTTTTAATCGGTAATTATTTTTTTTCGGTAAATTCGCTTTTTTTTTTAATTAGCTTTAGTTTTTTGCGAGAAATATGTTGGTATCTTTATTTTTTTACGTGCATCTTTTGGGTGTCATGTTTTTGATGTGACAAACAGACTAATTAGTAACACAGTAATTACACACTCTGTAATTACAGAGTGTGTAATGTGTATTATAAACATTCTAATAATAAAAATGAATGAATATTTAATTGTAATTCGAGTCTAATGTCCCTTTTCTCTATCTACCCTTTGTTAAAAGTATATGTTAAATATTTGTTTCGTTAGTTGTAGTTTTTGCTAACTGATTATTTGCCAAATAAATAAATAAAAATTGTGGAGAACCTCAATTTATTTCATTGTTTAAAATATAATTAGTGGATATTTTTTTGGTGGTTTTCATTAGTAACATATTTTAATGTATTGCCAACTTGGAATTCAGCGATATCATAATATAAATGAATAGAATTTAGAATTAATAGATTAATAATAATAATCGATATAATTTATACAATTAATAGAATTAATAGGTTAATAATAGAATATATAGAATGAATGGGTTAATAATAGAATTTATAGATTAATAATAGATAATTAATAGATTAGATTTATATGTTTTCAATATATGAAATAACGAGTTGTGTAGAAAATTGATGGTAATAAACGGCTCATCATTTAAATTCTTATTGAATGGTATACCCTAAGAAACCTTGAAGAAGATGGGACCAAACTGGTGTTTCAGTGCCTCAACCCCTGCAGCTGTGATTTAGTCCTGTAAAGCTGCGCGCTGTAAAAGATTCTTAAGTTTCCTGAAATTTGACATGACACTGCCAAGCGACGTTCTTTAAAATATTATTATACTATGAGCTCAAAATATGATACTATTTTAAGTGAGTTTTAAATAAAAAACAATATAATTGTTCGTTCTTCGACGTTAAATATTTAATAAACTTCGACAAATAAAACCTTAGCACGGGCGCTACCTAGTTAGGGGGAGTTTTGTTAAATATATGTTTGCACATTAAAAAAACCTTACTTTAAAATAAATTACCTTAAGCATGATGTTTATGCAATTTATCTCCCGTGGAAAGTTTTGCCTTAATTCGAAAATTTCATTGGCGAATTGTTACATTTGTTGTGTAAAATTTTTGTGTGTGACTTGATGCTCTCGAACAACGGACCATAGCCGTTTTGATCACATCGGAGGCTGGTCGAATAATATAGATATATAACATTAAAGTCAACAAACTTTTAGTACAAAAAAATTAAACATTTTCACTTCGATAGAGCGCTCAAAACCATATTCGAATTTTATTTATTGCTAGCTGGTTAGATCTAATATAGACTCAAAAGTATGTTCAGTGCCACGTTATAATTATTTTAACTGTCTGTTCAACCCCGGGTTCACAGCTAGGCCCTTCGGGCGGCTTAGGCGGCTTCTTTCGCGCGTGACAATGAAGTAAATCCCACAGAAAAATACTGAAAACTGCTAAAAGCGCCGCAGGCACAAGTGGAGATAGGAGATGAAGCAAGCTATCGCAAGTTGTACCACAGGCACCGGTTTGGATGGGATGTGCCGTTAATGACGCCTGCAGGGCCTAGCTGAAGGACGTCAGGTTCTGGTTAAATAATTTACTACTACTGAATAGTATATAGAAGCAGGTGATATATGATAGCACGGAAACCGTATCCTAGTATTTTTTTTTCGTTATAGATTAACATTATTTTCTAATGTAGCTGCGCCTTAAGAGCTGTGTGCTGTCAATTACTATGACTAACGTGGAAAAGATGGCGGTGTTCTAACGAAAGAAATAAAACAAAGTAATTCTTTACAGTAATATTATTTTTATTAACATATTTACATGACTATGCACATTTCTTATACGTAAAACATAATCGTACCTCTAATAATACTAGAAATATCACAATGATTTTAATAGGTTTTCTGTGCGGCGAACGCTTTTTGTTAAGTGTAAACCCTGCTTAATGCGAACGGCGTTGCCATGCTCAAAAAAAAAAAAATAAATGCGTTTAAAAAAATGTTTATTTCCCCCATAAAGAGTAAGAAATTATATTAACAGATGTAAATTTCGGTCAATAGACGTAATTTATAAAATATTAAATGCAGGTCTACACATTTAGGACGATTTCTCTCCTGGCATATTAGAAATATTTACTAGAAATATTTACATATCGTTAGAAAACCATCGGTGACCATTAGAAAAAATGGCGCAGGACTACTAGGACTATTCCTCACCTGACCTGCGTTAGGAAAAGGTTTGGACCCAACCCGGGACTGGGGGATTAGGATTGGGGATTGACAGCCACTAATAACATGGCAAAATCCCGCAAGATGGCGTTTGCGTTGTCTACTTAATTCATAGTTCGACTATGTTTATTTTTTATAAGTAAAAAAAAATACAATATCGACGCTATTAATTAAGTGGACACTTTATGATTACTTATTATACTTTTTTTTACACTAACGTTTTTTATCGATAGGTTGTAGGTAATTACATTTACCAACTACATTTTATGTTAAAGAATTATCGTGAAAATTCATATACAGAGTGTAACAAAACGTATTGTGAAGGTAGAGTGTATTTTGACTCATCCACATTATTGAAATAACAAATTACTTATAGAATAAATATATATCCAAAAACAACAATTTCAAATATGTACCAACTTTGGAACCTCGTTAAATTTAGTATATCTTATAACTAGTAATCTCAATATGCACTAACATTGTAAACAAAATGGTTGTTTTTATTAAAACCGTAGACTTATTGTTGACCTCGCCTCTTTGGTGCTTTTTAAAACTCGGACGAAACGTCAAAATGACAGCTGTCAAAGCGTCATCACCTACAAATCGAGTGTTTCGGCGTACGGAGGAAATTAAGTATACTATTAATAATTGTTGAGTTTTAACTAAGGCTCTAACTCAAGGTTAGAAGATTCTCTCGAGCAGGGCGCGGTTTGTGTCGGCCGTGGTGCCCCTATTAACGTTTAAACTAAACAGCTAAACGGACAAGTTTCGTCCTTTGCGGCACGACAAATTTGTCGCTGTATCAATTACTGCGCAACACATGCCGCCATATTGGAATTAGCAAAGTACCGATGTTTATAATAACTTATATTGAAGATTGCCTGAAAAGTGAATGCACAATCTTTGACACTGTTGAAATATTTAGAAAGGTTTATTATTTTTTTTGATAAAGCGGTTAAAGAGAGTTAAAAATACATTTTTATAACTCAGCGCTGGGTTTCAACCGACATCCTGCGCTCTCAAGTACAGGACCTCTTTAGGACCTTTATAGAGATTACGGATGTCTCTAATACTACGAGGGCATCTCTCAGCCTGGGTTGCAGTAATACGCAACACGACATCCGTACGACATTTATTTCGTTGTATCGCTGTCGTATCGTGCAAGTATCTCAATGAACGTTCTGCAGGTAATCGTTGGTCAAACCGTGATGGTACTGCTGGGAGCCGTCGACGATGACGCTGGTGTAGGCGGCGGTGCCGCCCAGCGCGCCCCTGTCGCCCCCGGGCGCTCCGTAGATCCCATCCTGGGCGGGGTTGCCGTTGTAGCAGAGGTACTCCTGCGGCAGCGGCTCGTGGATCGTCAGCACCGGCTCCGACTCGTTGGAGCTGCACGAGGACGAGCTCGCGGAGTAGGGCCTGCCCTGGAACGGCAGCTGCGCCATCAGGTTGCCGTGCGACTCGTAGCTCTGGTCGTAGAACATGTAGCCGTTGCCGTTGTGCTGGTTGGGCATGTAGCCGTCGTCCTCGTAGGCCTGCATCAGGTTCGCCGGGTAGTCGTAGGTGCCGAAGCCGGACGAGTCTCCGCTGAAGTCGCTCTCGGTCGGCGGCAGGGTCTGCGGCGCCGGCTGGGGCTGGTGGCTGGCCGGCGGCGGGCGCTGGGCGACGGGTTTCGGAGACGCGCCGGTGGTCTCCTGCTTCGAGGGGTTCTGCACTGCCTGCTCGACGCTGAGGATCAGCTCTTTGGCTTCGATATCGCTGGAACGAAAACGAAACATCGTTTCTGCTAATATTATAAGCGCCAATGGAATGGAATTGTTTTATTTTCATTTATTTGTTATTTTATTTAAAAACAATACATTATAAAACAATGCTGTTCTAAGGTGATAGAATCAGTTACAGAAACATAGATCCTCAGCTGACAATTCATAATCTAAAACCGACAAAATTTTCATAACAAAAAATAAATAATAAAATGTGCAACTAAAAATTTAAAATTGAATGTATTGTTTTTATAAAACAATAGTTTTTTTTACAAAAAAACTTCCATATATATAAGAAGTGTTCTATATATAATCGTGTGCCCATGAATCGATAGTGAATTGTCACTCAATTCATAGAGTAGGTATTAATAAATATATCTCTAATCACAGTGACGAGTTCAGCTACAAATAACGCAGTTTTTTATAGCCGTTTAAGTATTAGGCTATTCTGAAATCGCGTATAACGCAACCTCAGTTTTTTATCAGGTCTTTTCGACGATGAAGAGCGTTGACCCTCACCTGAGGACGTAGTTCACCGACACGATGCAGTGCGGCCTGGAAGACCTGGAGTTGTGCACGATGGTCGCGTAGCTCTGCATCCAGACCCAGCCGCCGGACTTGGTGAGGAACCGGTAGTACTTGGAGGTCACCTGGCCTTTCGATAGTACTGAAACAACGAAAAAAAGCTTTTAAATATGTGACGTATGTAATCACAGTGAATTCAACGTAAGATATAGGTTGAATTCAAATATAGGTTGAACTTAAAGTTAGCAGTATCTTTTTAGGGGATAATTCTGAACACGATATTGACATTTAAATAAAGCAAAAAAAGTGGTCTAAAATAGCAAAATAAAGAGTCCTAAAAACATTTAAAGCATGGTCACCTAATAAAATATTACATCCAGAAACCGACTGACTCCACGGGGCACCGTCCTTACAAATATATTAACGACGGGTAGTTTTCCGCGCGCAAATATTGTAACGTAGGTCGATTGGATAGGTCAGGAATACACACGTGCTTCCCGTTACATACCACTCACTTCGCGCACAGCACAAATTGTTTAAGTTTGATTTATTAGTTTGATGTTTTCAACCATATTCATATTTGGTACATTTTTATGGCCATATAAATGCAGTATTAAAGAATTATCTTCATGTATCGCTGTTTTGTACTTTCATAAATAAATAAATGTTATTTTTAAATGGATTTTTTTTGTTAGCTATATACAAAGTTGTTCAGAATCTGACCCCATATAAGGAAGCTGCTGATTTTAAGTTCATCCTATATAAGGTTCTAATTAACAGAAATTGATATATTTGTAAATAGAGACTCGTTAGAGTCCCTACCCGTTAGAATAAGGACTCGTTACAATAGGGACTCGTTAAAATAGGGACTCGTTAAACTAGGGACTCGTTAAAACAGGGACTCGTTAGAATAGGGACTCGTTAGAATAGGGACTCGTTAAAATAGGGACTCGTTACAATAGGGACTCGTTAAAATAGGGACTCGTTAAAACAGGGACTCATTAGAATAGGGACTCGTTAGAATAGGGACTCGTTAGAATAGGGACTCGTTAAAATAAGGACTCGTTAGAATAGGGACTCGTTAGAATAGGAACTATTTGTTTAAATAACATATAGCAACACTGCAGTTTATTTATTAAATTCTTAGAAAGCAGTTTCGACTGCATTATTGCTGTTTTCATGATGTGAAGCCGTTCATTACAGGCAAACAACATCTCGCAAGTCTGTGCACTGAATGAGTGTGTGTGTGTGTGTCTTGTTATATAATTCAGTCGACAGTGTTGAGAAAAAGCGCTATTGAATACGCATACTCACGTGTCATGTGTGAACACCTCATGTGGATGATGTCCTCTCCGTGGATGTGGTGGTACAGCGTCTTCTCGATCAGGTCCTGCGGTTCGTAGCCGGTCAATGGCGCCACCCTGTACACGTCAGAGAAATATCAGTCAAAACGTGTCCTAAAAACAGCGTGGCTAGGCATGCCCATTACGAGGAATGTCGTCCTAATGTGCGAGCGAGCGATTTCCGCGGTCACGCCACGGGGATAGTAGCTTCTTATACACGAACGTATAGAAGCTAAAACCGAAATTACTGACGCTCTCTAGCGGTTTGATTCTGAACTAACACGTCAAGTGTATCAATCGAATATTTAGAATTAAAATTACTAGCGCACCCTAGCAGTTTAATTTGAACGATTCTGACTTACAAATTGTGGCCTACATAAGAAATATTGATAGCATTTAGTCGTTTTTTTTTAAATCTAAATAATATGTTTTTTTAAATAATAACACAAAAGCATATATTTTCTGAAAATTTAAAAACCTCTAGCATAAATTGTCATTTTCGTATTTAAAAACTAAAACAAAAATATCCAATATTAGATTAATTTTGTTATTTTATTTCAAAAACATGACGGGTTGGATTTTTTTTTTTTTGGATAAGTATTATGCTCGATTTAAAGAAATTTTCTTAGGTAACCTCCTAGGATAATAAATGATCTTTGATGTAAATAGATTAGTTTATTCATATCTAATGTGGATAACTCTCCCAAAGCCTTTGAAAAACTGTAAAATTCGCATTTTTCTAGCAAACCACACAACCGTTAACTGTCAGTACTAAGCATTGCGTTCGGGCACAGCTTACAATAGCCGTGTGCACTAACGCGATAGTCGCGTCGCATAAATATCCCTTCTCTCGCATCAAACTTTTTAAACACAATAAAATGTTTTACTACACTATATTACACTACACTACACTTTTTACTATACTACACAATAATAACACTGTATTTATTTTTTATTAGCGTTAGGTATCTCCTCATATGGTCTTTTTTTTTCATTCAAAACCTCAATTATTTACAAATTTATAAAATAAACGTAAGTGTATGTTCGTGTCAATCTTAAAAAAAAAAAAAGATATTAGGAACCTTAGATTCGCCTTAGGACAGGTGTTCGGCACCTAGTTAGATGGACACGGTGAAGATTCTGACATGCCACTAAGTGCTGATTTAGTTGAGATGAGATGTATTAGCAGTTTGAATTATAATAACATCTAAGTAACATCACTTTGTATGTTTATAGAAAAAATGTCTACCTGTATTTTTTCTGTATTAATAAAGTAATAACTGAGGTTGCGCTATGCGCGATTTCAATAAATAGCCGAATACTGAAACGGCTACTAAATAACTGCTTGTGGAATAATAGGGTGACGTGAAGCCTTATAACGCTTTCGAATTGCGTTCGTCTCATATGAATGAAAACAACGCTTTTGAAATGATTCCGAAAACGCGCTCATAACCAGGTAGAATTGCGTTGCGTTGCCTTGACTGCCCGGATTTCTTTTTTTTCTTTTTGCACAAGCGACTCGCTCAGTTAATGAAGGCGAATTCACACGGTTCGCCCGAAACGTACGAAATCACTAGTGCATTTCATTTACAGTCTGATTACTTTTTTTTAGATTAAATATTCCACTTCTGGATAGAGTATTCATAGATTTAAATACAGCATTACTGCCAAGGGCAGATCTTAACAGAGACCTCTGGAAAATCTTAAAAGAAGTTAGGCCTCAAACACAGTTCTGGCTTACTTTTGAGTGTTTTTAGACCCTATTCAAAACAGTTCGAAATTGTGTTTTTTACTGTATACATTCCGATACCTTGATTGGTTTATTGTGTTTTTCCAATGAGGTTTTTTCCTTTACATTGAGTCACAGTACCCCCTTATCTGGATTAACCCTTGATTAGTGTAGCATAACCAGGGCCGGAATAGTAAATGAAAATGCGAATTAAGTCGGTATTTCAACGTGCCGAGTGAAAAGTTTGCCATAGCATAATGCAATAACATGACTATTTTACCTATATTGATGTCGTTAATGTGCAGTTTTGTAAGTTTAATAACTCTACTCGAAAACACCTATCCGAGCGTTTCGGATAAAAAAAGTCCAGGCTAAAAAAACGCGCCGTTTAAACTCGGCTTTAGTTCGCGAAAAGTTCGCAAATGAAATACAATAAAATCAGTCGGAATGAGAGGTTTCGCGCGGGTCGGGTCATGTTTTGACGACTCGGGGGCGCGCTTTACGACGAAATCCCGGAACGCGACGGAGCGCGTCGAAACGGCGCCAGTCACTAACGCGATCGACTCGACGAGTTAACCAGCATAGTTAAAGTTTATACGGAGAAGTGCAGAAAGCTGAAATTTATTCATAATGTGTTAGAAATACTCGCAAATTAAATTTAATAAATAAAACGTTCATATTACTGACAGCTCATTGACAGAATTAGTTTAGAACAGTGAATTATGTTTAATTTCAAATGTTCCTTTTTCACGGAGGAGTTTGAGTGAGATTTGGCATAGTTAAAGTTTATATGGAGAGGGGAGTGCGAATAGTTAAAATTATCTATAATATGTGTTATAAATACATTCAATTTTATCAAATAAAACGTTCATACTACCGACAGCTCATTGACGGAATTAGTTTTGAACAGTGAATTATGTTTGGTTTCAAATGTTCCTTTTTCAATAGTCTGTCAATGTCAATGTAATAGTACTGTCGAGCAAACATAATTAATAATGCAATTTTATTTATTTTAATACTATTCCTATATTCATAATGACACACGATCACATTTATTTGGACATATTATTTTCTGTGTTAGTATATATTTATTTGTATATTTTTAGTATGTACACAAGTGTGTGTGGATACATATCTATTGTAATAGTATGTATCAGTATCAGTAAACATATATAGTACATTTGTATAATGTATTTCTTAAATACCCTATTTGGATGATTTATTTACGATAAAATAGGCAAACGCCGTTGGCTTACCTTATATAAAAGTCTGACTGTATATTGATATTTGGAAAATTAGAATTCTTTTAAATATTTGTAAAGAAACTATATTTCTTTAATTTGTTTATACTGCACAGCACTCTTCTATGTACTCCATAGATGGCGTTGTGAGTAATGGCGGCTGACACGATGGGTAAAGCAACTTGTTAGAAGTTGACAGATACCACCATGATTGAGTATATTGTTTGGTTATTATAAAAAACTCTTTAAAAGTAATTGACAATTTAAATAATAGCTGACTTTAAATGTCGTTTCTTTGTTTTCAGGTAGGATAGAATGATTTAAGTTAAAGAGTGTAATTATCATTGTGTATGTAGGTACTAAAATAAAAACTTTATTTTCAGAGCAACTCAATTGTTTATTCGCAATTCCTAATAAGTTTGGAGATAGTGTCTTATACATATATTTTTAAGGATTGAAAACTTTCAAACAATTTATATAGCCAGAATGTTGAAAGAAAAATTAATACCGAACGCACAGATAGTTGCATCGCTTGGGATAATGCACGCTGGTTTAAATACAGCGCCGTATTTTATGAAAGCCTTTCACTCTCACCTATCAATCTGTGCGCTTAAGAAATGATTTTTTTATTGTTTTTGAAGTTGTTTTTTTCTTTTAGTAGTTTAATGTTTTACTTTAATTATAATTTGTACATAGGGAAAATTGTTTGATAAATAAATAAATTAACACACTGACTCTAAATTAGATCCCAGTTCGTTCTGTTAGAAGTATATGTTAAATTGGAGATGCTTGTAGTCGGCTTAAGTTGTTATTTATCTATTTCTATGTAACTGTCATTATGTATAGCTGTAAGCATTTCTCATACAAATAAAATAAAATAAAATAAATGCACGATTAAATGAATATTTTTTCCGCCGACTCTCGGCAGCGACTCGCTGCGTGTAAACGCCGACCCGTTTTGAAAGTCGAGCGTCCGTTCCACTTTTGATTTTTCAATAATAGAATCGATTTGATCCGCGGGGCGGTTGCGTCGAACAGGTTTCGAAATCTTTATTTTATTTATTTATTATTTATTTATTAATATTACAATATACAATAAATATTATTACATATGTACAGATACAGTTTGTCATAGTTATCATAGTCGATAAAAATTACAAGCATAAACATTTGTTTGATAACAATACTGCAGACTCAATCATATCGTATATATTTTGAGGTTATATTAAGTTGACGGCATTTTGATGTGTTTGAGGTATAATTAGAATGCTATCTTCTTCTAATATATGGCAATACTGAGACATTATATATATCGCTCTCTCCCTCTTTCTTACTCACACACACCTTATTGACCCCTAAATTTCAAACGTGATTCGTTTTGACCTCATATCAAATTCATGGTGGTTTCAGAGTAAAAAAATTGTAAACTTTACGTGATAATATTAAGATTCGAGCGCTAGCGAAGCCGCGCCGGGTCATTCGAGCGAAAAAGGGAATTTACACGGGCGCTTCGATAAAATTAATAAATCTGGGCATGAATTATTTTCGCGTTTTTTTATACAATTTCTTACACGCAATAGGGAACGCAAACACTCCCTTAGGTCTTCGAGAACGGCCTTGGAACACCCTCTATACGAACCATATACCTAGTTGTGTACTTAATTTAATTTAGTTCATACTTACTTTGTATTAATAAGTTTGTAAGAAAAATAAAAAGAAAATCTTATAGTTTTAGCCTCATCCGCACACGCTTGTTGTAGAGTTTCCCCGTTAAAAAGGTGCGGTACCAACCTGCCATCCAGGAAGATGAGCCTCATGTCCAGACTCGCGCGGAACATGAACATGTTGGGGTGCAGCTTCAGCTCCGTGACGGCGCTGGGCGGCAGCGAGTGGCCCACGGCGACGAGGCCCACGGGCGCCGCGGGGCCCCCGGGCCCGCCGGGGCCGCCGGGCCACCGGCGCGCGCGCAGGTAGCCCGAGCAGTGGATCACCTGCGGCGAACGCGAATCATTTCATATGCTACTCACCATCTTGCACAAGCATTCCCTTAAATTCGGAATGGCAGTGCCTTAAATGCAAAACGAGAACACACGATGTCTATAATTTAATATTAACTGCTTCTCTATATTAACCAGAAACTGACGTCTTACAGCTAGGCCCTACAGGCGTCATTAACGGCATCTTCCCACAGGACTATGCGTCTGTGGTACCAACTTGTGATGGGTTGCTTTGTTGCTGTGTAGATTCAAATAAAAAAAATATGCAATTTGACATCATTCAAGGCTGCGTTCAAGGAGAACGTTTCCAATTCGATGCAGTTGTGATTTCCCCCCGGTGAAGGGGGGGATTTTTAATTGGAAAATTGCATAATGATGGCAACTTGAAGGTGCCGTTTCGAGAGCGAACGCGCGCGGGTGCATACATCAGTTGGCTACACTGGGTGAGGCAATGTGAGGGTAGAATGCACATTTTTAAGGTATGTTTCCAATGCGTGACGTAAAATAAATATTCAACAATAACACTAAGAAATCAAATGTCTGCGCCGTAGACCGTTGAGGGTTCCTTCGGCTGGAGCCGTTCCTGGGCATGGAATCAGCTCATGCTCGCCATAAAAACGCATCATCATCGGATTTGAACCGACATGTCAAATCTCAACTTCATAGGATGAGAGGAAGTGGTTCTAATTCAGCTCGTAAGATTCGATCGATAAACAAACATTACAGGTTAAATAAGACTTAATACTTATACTATAATAATATATATTATAGTTTTATAATAATTCGTCTCCTCAAGCAGTCGCCAACATGCATAAAAAAAAAATTGAACGAAAAATTAGTTTTTTTTTATTTTTTGATACCTTACACTCAACGCAGTTCAATGATATTAAAATGGAAAAACCCTTAAAAAAATCCCTATTATATGAATAAAAAAAATATTTACTGATTGAATTGAGATAAACACATTAATTGCTTTTCATCCGACTTCTTATCACCCACTTAATAGTTCTTACAGCCCATTCACAAAAACAATTCATTTAAATCACCTTCATAGCGCGTACTGTTGTTCGAAGGTGATGTAATTAGTTATTTAAACATTATTTAGCTGGCAAATTATAAAACTAAAAAAAAACAAAATTTTCATAACTAATTGCAACTGAAGATTTAGCAAGAGGAACGTTCACTTTTATACAGTATAATTATACAGTATTCATCAAATAAAAATGAGTCCTATACGAACGCATACCTTATAGCCGGAAGTCGTCAGGCCAGCGTTGCGCTTGGCCAGAACGCACTTCATGCGGATGAAGAAGGCCCTCTCGAACTCCAGGTCCCTGGGGGCCCAGTGGTGGCCCGGGCACTGGGGGCCCTGGCCCGGCGCCAGCGGCTGCAGCGTCAGCACGGAGGTCATCTCGTCGTGGTCCAGCGGATGGATGTACTCGTAAATCGAGTTGCCGGTCAGTTCCACCTGCCGGATTCGCGGATGCGTCTTTAAATATTGCCTCTAACATATCGATGCGAATATTTACATCACTCTATACGTAAGTTACTTATTACACTAAAAAAATATGGTATTGGAAACCATAAAGTATGGTTGATATAGTGACATTTTAACATATTTTCCAATATAAGTACCATAATTTTTGGTTGCCTTTAATACCTAACCTATATCGCTACAATTAACAACAGCGAACTGTCACTTCTGCGATCAGCTGTTCGGTTGAACAACCATTTTGATTTGAATCACAGCAAAATAAAATGGTTGTTGCTGTCAAATTGTCAGGCGTTTTATTTCGTCAACTGTTCGCCCGCGACGCCATCTTGTTTTGCAAATGCATAGCAAAATATTTTTTTCAGTGTAGTTTACTGAAACTGTTTAATTACGATTTCCGTGTATAAATAACATCTACCTTCGGCGCGCGACAACTCGTGCCAGCGGCACTTGCGTGCCTGCATACATCTCTTAACGTCAAGGTGGCGTTCTATGAACGCATTCGCTCGACCGTTTCTTCGTCGACTAACGTTGCATAATTGGTCTGCGCGAAAATCGCTTTTATTTTTACGGAATAATCTACCATGTCCACCCTGAAGGTCCATTCTAAATTTTGGTGAAAGAATTTTTGAAATCGGATGAGTAGTTTCGGAGTTAACCTAGCCTACCTGAGCATGTCGGTAACGGTGACGCGAAACCATCACATTTTCCCAACACAAACACGTTTTCTCATACAAAAATTCGCCTGATAGAAGTTTACACCTCAAAAAATTCACATATAAGTAAATATTCAAATGTTTTTTTTTTTTTGTTAGAAGAAACATATTATAATCTATGATCGAGATCTTTTTTGTTACCATATTTCATTTCACACCTCCGTCCTCATTGAAAGAGGTCAACTTAGCGTCACTCGATTATAGTGTATACAGGATGTCCCAAGACTATTCCCCAAGACTTAAAGTGGTGTTTAGGTAAGCTATTATGAGTAAGAAATATATAAAAAAAGCGAAGAAAAATCATTTCTAAATTTTATAATATTTTTTTAATAGACGGTGTCCATTCGGCCAATCGATAATAGCCTCGACACCGTTGCGATGTAAAGGCTATTATCGAGTGATTATTGTATGATCGATAACCATGAAGATATTTTATATAGTTTCTTAACAATTAACATTAGAAATTGACGGGGTTGTAAGTAAGAAGGATAATGTCCGCCAGCGGTGCTTTTGCTAATGGTTAAAATGAACGAGTGCGCGCATACCTGGCTGAGGCCCAGGTGCACGCTGGCCGTCTCCGAGATGTACATGATCTTGCCGTCGGGCGCCACCACGAAGATGAAGCCGTCCAGGGTCTGCAGCAGGTGCGAGCCCAGCTCGCGGATGCCCAGCTCGCGGGCGGGCGGCGGCGGCGCCGAAGCGCCCCATGTGTCGCCGAGACCTGCACAGGACCAGGTGTTCAGTCTTTGAAAAAGATAACCCACGAATAACACCCTAATTAAGGCGTTGCTTTATTAGTATAGATTTAATTACAGCTTCATAATGTAGAAATAAAAAAAAACAAACTTTACTATGTTTTAGACCATTCATTTGCCTTTCAATTACTATTTATCTAAGGTATTTAATAAGAGAGTAATTCAACTAAAAAAGATTTTTTAGCAGTTTATCGTTTATTCAATTTCTCAGAAATAGAAATGAATTTCAAAAATCTGCCTTTACTATGTTGAGGACATAAGATTAAGGTATCTAAGCATATTTTATTTATGATTAAATATCTAATGGTTAGCAAATGACAATTATATGAAAAGATGTCTAAATGAATCGAAATTAATATTTATAATATGACAATGAATTCTTTTAGCCGAATGTCCGAAGCATGTCGAAATGTCCAATTGTTTCGCATCGACACAACAGCGTATTACAAAAATATTATTTATCTGACAGGATATACTCGTAGTTATTTCGAAATGATTATAATTTTATTTGGCAGTTAATAAAATTACTAAGAGACTGACTCGAATCATAAATCTACGATTTTTATGGATATCTAAATACACGAATTAATGCATTCTTCTTCTAAAGTTGGATCGGAGGCGGCTGAGCGCCGTAGGTCCCCGTTGGTTTACCCGCAGGACCTTGCGAATTGCAAAATCTTTATAATATTATAATAACCTTTTGTTATGGAAATTCAGCGCGGACTTAATCGCCCCATCGGTTTGAATTGGACACGACAAACGTCCGCAAAGGGACTCGTATTTAAACCTACGATTTCCCAGTCGGAATTTATTTATCTTTATCTTTATCTTTATATTTATGAAATGAATTATCATAAACGCAAAAAATGCAAGCATTGAACGTGTTCGAATACACGGTGTTCACAAATCGGGTAGTTTTTTTTGTGCAGTTGCGGTATATTTTGCTGACAGGTAGATCATATTCACAAGATAGGTATATAGGCAAGATCATATTCACTATCTCGTGAATAAGTTAAAATAATTCGTAGTACAAAAATATTGCTTTATTGTGAATATATTTTTTTTAACTCGCATTTAATTCATATTTTAATCATTATTTTTTATAAATAATTAATTAAACCCATCCCACCCTTCCCCACCATACAAGGACAGTATAATAAAAAAAAATAGCTATGTATTTTCGGTTACCATTTTAAGTACTTAGTAAACATCATTTATTCTATTGATCAAGATCTTTTTGTTACCATATTTGATTTCGGCTACTCGTATTTCAACAGCAAAAACGGTCTGTTATAACTGTATTTGACTATAGTAGGTAATCAATGTGTTGATCGGTGGCAACAAACCGTCGGGAAAGACCTGCCGCATTTTGAGGTAGCTGGTGGTCAGCCTGATGATGGAGGCCTTGTCCAGCTGGGTGGTGATGGCCGACGGCAGCGGCAGCAGCTTGGCCAGCTCGAGGAACTCGGCGTTTTCCTGAAAGAGATATATAATTTATACAGAATGTTCCTGGACTTTCCCAAAGACCTAAGGCGAAGCCAAAGACCTCTTTTCCTACGGCTGTCATTTGCTAACCATTGGATATTTAATCATAAATAAAAAATATGCTTAGATACCTTGATTTTATATCTTCAGCGTGGTAAAGGTAGATTTTCAAAATTCAATTCATTTACCGAGGAATTTAATAAATGATAAACTGCTAATAATTCATTTTTAGTTGAATAGCTCTCTTAAAAAAGACATTAGACCTTAGAAAAAATAATAATTGAAAGGAAAATGAAAGGTCTAAAACATAGTATAGTTTGTTTCTTTAATTTCTATATTATGAAACTGTAATTAAATAAAACCCAACAATTGCTTATTAACCGCGTAGAGTTACAACCGCGTTCTGAGACGCTGGTTAGCGCGCGGCCATGACCCATAGCGCGGTCGTTCAACTGGACCGCAGCTGGCGGCCGCATGACAACAGAGATTTAATATTATCGGGTAAAGTTTACAATTTTGTTTTTTGAGAGCTGGATTTTTTATCAGGAATGGTGGTTGAACACCGTTTATAGGCAATATTAATTCGAAATGCATTTTGCTAACAAATCACTCATTTGTCGCTAAGACAGGATCGATTGGGGTTAATCCAACGATCTTTTAAAATACGGCATGTTATACAAATCGTCCTTGTGATAACCCGACACTGACGATTACCCCAGCCGCTCGCCGCCAAGCATGTCTCGCTTGCCTTGCTTGAAAATTTGACAATGGCACCAAAAATGTAGTATTGCAACCATAAAGTATGGTTGATTAGTGACAGCAATTTTTCGATTATTATAAAACTTACTTGGTTGCGAGTAGCGTAATAATTGGTAGCCCTTAACATAATATCTAGCCATCGCTACAATTTACAACAGCGAACTGTCAATGTCGCGATCAGCTGTTCGGTCGAACAACCATTTTGATTTAAATCACAGCAAAATAAAATGGTTGCTGCTGCCAAATTATCAGGATGATCGTTTTATTTCGTCAGCTGTTCGCCCGCGACGCCATCTTGTTTTTAACTACATTTCTTGCTGTCATAGCAAGAAATATGATCAATCTAACCAAAAGTCTGTAGTCACAGCTATGCTATTTGCTTACACTTACGTTCGATGTGCAGTCTTATAAGTACTAGGAATAGATTATTACAAATAGTCATTTCGATCTTGGTTAGTAATGTTTTTACCGTAAAATGCCAGATTTTACCTTCTCCCTCCTGCTGCGGGCGGCGTTTTTACTCTTTTCCTTCATGTCCTGAATGCGGAGGAACTTCTCCTCCCAGGAGTTGGCGTCCCTCACGATCTCCTGGGATGTCTTCTCGTAAAGCGAGCTGCTATTGGCTGGGGACAAATGCAAGAGAGTATGGTTACAGTTTATAGTGTTACACTGAAAGAAATATCGATCATTGAATTAACAGAAAACTTCAGTAGGATCATAATTCTTTGTCGCTACTGAATTTTAGTAGTGTATTTGTTTGGTAGACTGTACAAACCAATTCCCGTAGATTGATAATCGTTCACCTGTACCAAACAATCTAAATAAAAAGTTGTGTACACAATACAAAGCTGTTTTGTTACGCCAACCAAACTTGAGCCTGCCAAAAACTTTAGTAGCGGTAACCAAACAGCCCGTAAAGGATACAAGAGTCGTTCGTTTGTGCGTACAGGACGTTTTTAAAAGTCACTTTTTTTCTTTTTTAGAGTTCGCGTTGAAATTAAATAATTTATGGTTTTTCTTTATGGTTTATGGTATGGATGTGAAAGCGAAGATATGTGGAAATTTTCCGGAAGTCGACATGGTACCCATTGCAATAGGTTTGTGTTATCCGAAAATCGTAAAGTGTATTTATATTCAATAAATAAATACATTATT
Source organism: Neomicropteryx cornuta (assembly GCA_020383195.1). Lineage (NCBI taxonomy): Eukaryota > Metazoa > Arthropoda > Insecta > Lepidoptera > Micropterigidae > Neomicropteryx > Neomicropteryx cornuta. The sequence goes on along the minus strand of JAHKQU010000020.1, from coordinate 821,085 downwards.
ATTCCGACGTCACACGACACTGTGCGCTTTTTATACTAAAGTACGTCATTTTTCCACTTCTATCAAATATTATGATTTATGCCGAATTCTGAACGGTCCTCGACGCAAAAAAAAAAAAAATGAACCCGGTAATTCCCCCTCGAATATCTCGGGAATAATTTTAGTCGTCTGAATAATGCAGGCAACACTGCGCCGCGTTATTTTTCCAGCCTGGCAGCACTCGACATGCAAATGGCGGCGCGTCGAGATTCGGACGCCATTTTGGTTTATTGACAGTATTAACGCGCGTAGAAAAATTAAACACATTAAGGCGCCCCGGGACGCATTTGTCCTTGAGATTAGAAAGAGTAGGCTTTATTCGGACATTGACGCGTAGAAAAGAGACGGATATACTCGCCGAACGCGAATTCGTTACATTTGGAATCGATGAAACATGTTTTTTGTATTTAAATAATTATTATCATTTGAAAAAAGTGTTTTTTTTTAAGTAATGTCCTAGATTATTATATTGTCTATCTTTAGAAAGAAAAATTAGGTTCGCTTCACTTACACAACTTAAAAGAAAATCGTTGCAAGAAAAAAACAACACTTTCTTATTTATTTATTTTCATTACTATAATAAGGTGTATTTCGTTTTTTTTTTAAGCAAAGGACTAAATTAATATATGTAGAATATTGTGGTATTTTTAGTTTTAGCCATTTGTTGGGAATAACTTCAACAAAATGCACCAAAATATGTTACAAAACACGTTTTAGAGACTGGTGGCGCCTTAAATGAGTCGAAATTAATGTTTATCCTTTCAGTTCCGATGACAACGCATTTTAATGGTAAGCAATACCTGATTCCACAACCAGGAATGGCTCCATACGAAGGAACTCCTCAACCATCAACGACACGGACGTTCAATCATTAATCAGCAAAAACAACTTTAAAATTAAATAGAAATCGTTTAATGTTCGAGAGCGCGGTTGAGCGGTCGGCGCGTTAAAGGTCAGTGACCCCCGAGCGCGGCTCGCGAGGCATTTCGAAGAAAAATAAAGCTTTTCATAATATAATTACTTTAGTATAAAATTGTATTTTTTTTCTTGAACCGGTTGAATTATCGATATAAACTAACCTAAAAGGAGTGCCCTAAATTTAAAAACTGCCCTCTATATAAATAAGATTTACTTAGTTATTTGCATTGTGTGGATAGTAAATTTAAAATAAAATAATATAACCCCCAAATATATAATTTTATAAATATATGAATATACAAACAGGTTCTGTATACGTTTTATTTTCAGGTTAATTTATGATTCGGATCACGTGCAATTAGTTTGGTGCTCAATCAACCTAGCCAAATTTTCTTGTGCTACAGTCAAGGGTAATAAAGTGGTTGTTTTGATTTGAACCCATGATCGCCGGGTTAATGGGCTTAACGTGAACTTGCGAACTAAATGCGACTCTCATTTTTTAATTTGTATTAACAAATACAAGCACCAGAATAACTTAAAAGCCCATTTTTTTAAAAGCCATATTTATGTTTAAATCGTAAAATATTGAACCGTAGTAATAATATATATATATATATATATATATATATATATATATATATATATATATATACATAGTAAAATAGTATAAAGTATTGTTTAAATACTGTATTTAAATGATTTTTACGTTGACAACGTTAAAATAGGTTAACACCGTTAGCTTATCTTATATAAAAGTTTAACAGTACTATATCTAAACGATTTGCTCGTAATGTGCATATATTTTACACTTTTCTTTTTATTTTTAGCCATCTCGATCCATTTGCATATATCCTACGTTGAACGTTAGTGATTCTTGTAAATATTCATTAAACCATTCGCTTTTCATTTATTTAACGTCATATTCGTTATATTTTCACTGTTTTTCATAATTATTCTTTCTTTTTTTAATCATTTATTCACTACTTTAATGAAAGTTTGACCGTATTGCATATCGCACAGATAGGTAGGTGAGAGTGAAAGACTTTCATAAAATACAGGCCTGTATTTAAACCAGCGTGCATTACCTCAAGCGATGCAACTATCTGTGCGTTCAGTATTAATTTTTCTTTGAACATTCTGGCTATATAATATATTTGAAAAAAAAATTCAATCCTTAAAATATTAAAAAGCATTCAAATTTTCTAAATGTCAGTAATGTCAGACTTTTATAGAAGGTAACCTAACGGCGTTTACCTATTTTAACGTAATAATCATCTAAATAACGGTATTTCAGCAATACATTTTACAATTTTACTATATATATATATATGCTTTTATTTTACACTTTACATATCCATTATTTTTGTTTTCTTCAACTTCATACATAAATCACTCAGAAAATTATCTCATTTCCTCACCAACCTTCATAGTAATCAAAAATCCATTATTTTTATATTTTTTGTTAAATTATCATCCTTTCCTTATTTCATCTAATTAGATGGTTACATAATATTTGACAATATTTTACACTAAAGAGGACAGGTGAGAGTTAAAAATGCATTTTAATAAAACTCAGCGCTGGGTTTAAACCGACATCCTGCGCTCTCAAGTACAGGACCTCTTTAGAACCTTTATAAATATTATGCTATCCAGCACTTTATCAAATAATTGTTCAAAATTTTTCAATGTTGTCAAAGATTATGTCATTTATTTTTTCAGGCGATTCGCCGCTATTAAAAAACAATCATCAAATATAAGTCAAATAACTTTACAACTCAATTATACAATTATATACATACAAATCACACACACTCACAACTACCACAAACATCGCTCACAAATTACACATAACACATCAAAAAAATCTACTCTATACGTATATAATATTCATAATCTATATATATTTTAAGAACACTGTTCCAATTTTTTTATGCTAATGTTAATATGTAAAATGTCCGAAATCCATAATTGGTTTTGTATACTAGTAATAAGTTTTGTTTGTAATTATAAAAATTAATACTGTTGGATTTTTCAATAAAGAATAAATAAATAAAATTATATATGATAAACTTATGACATTTTAGATACCTACATTTGATTTTGGTTGTTTTGCATACAAAAGTTGGTTTGAATATAAAATATTGTTTGCTGGCAGCACAGAAATATTGTTAAGTGATTTATATGAAAAAAAAAGTTCTCACCCAATTGAGGATCCTTTCCGAAGGACTTCGGTCGCAGCTTTCTTGGTAGAAATTTCATTTGAACTAAAGTTCACGTTGAACTGTCATGAGGCGATCGAGGTGACGTCACTGCGCGAAAATAACGGTCGGAATATATTGGACGTCAAATTTGAACGGTCGATTAAAATGCACGGCCGAATTCACGCGACGCGACGCCGTTAATTTTTTTTTTTTTTTTTCAAATTCGAATATCGGAATTCCGCGTTCGAAATTGGACACTTGTCGCGATGGGGGATTCCCGCGGCGGAGCGGGGCGCATGCAGCGGTCGCCAAGTGTCGAATGCGCCGTCGGGATGTATCGACGGACAGGTACGATAAGACGCCAGGGGTCGTCAACCGTTGGCACCAGCTTACATAGTAATATTACAATAAACAAAAAAAAAACAATTAAAACACAAAGCCAATGACAGTTTCCTCCAAACTTAAAAAAATAAAAAACTCTTTCGGGAGCGAGGCCGGGACCAGGAAGTAGGAAGTAGGAGGGGTTGGGGAATCCAGACAGTCATCAGAATATAATATAAAACACAATATAATATAAATATAATGAATTCTTCATATACAAATACATATAAATATACTACTCAAGGGCTAGAGTAGCTTTAGCAGGTGAATGTGTGATGTGTACGGTATAAAAGTGTTAGTGAGGGTGTGTGGTTGAGTCTGTGAGGGTGTGTGGTTGAGTCTTTAGGGTGTGTGGTATTATTGACACTATTTTCACGCAGTTATAAAAATACTGATCTCTCGAGAGAACTTGTATAAATTCTTACATTAAGCGACTCATTAAATTTGTTAATTATCTACAATTATAGGGCAATTATTTTTTTTTTAGATATTTATAGACCCCGCCGATGACTTTCACGTCGGCGCATACTTCTAGATTAATAAGATTCAAAACAATCGCCATCAAAATATAAATAATTATAAAATATATAATCCCAAAGATCCCAAATATTTTTCACAAACCCGACTTTGAAGGTAAATTTAAGGAAGTCATTTAAAAACACCACCCAAAAACATAAAATAAACAAAAAGTTATTTTTAAAAATACGTACCAACGACCTATATATTTATTTGTATTTTTCGAACTTGTTAGAAAGCCTAACTTCGCAGTGAACTTAGCCCTCCAAAAATTCATCCCTATATTCATTTTTGGGTTTACTTATAGATATTTTTTTTATTTTACAAACTCAAGGAGTTCGCGTTCATCCATAATCGTTATAATTTTCAAGACAATAGTAAAGTATTTTATATCTGTGACTGTTCAATCAAACCCGTTCCTAAATTTATTCAATAATTTACCTTTTTAGAAGTTAATTTTAATTTTTAAGATTCATTGTTTTTTTAAGATTCACAATAACAGCTGGTTGGTGCTGGTAAAAGTGTTTTATAGACAGTTGGTTTTTTAAACATAGGATAGCCATAGATTAAAAGTAAATTTCAGGAAGATTTCTATTAATTTATTTTATTTAGCAAATAAACAGTTAGTACATACGCAGAAAAATATAAATTAATGATTACAATGTTAATCTATATGTATATATTTGCACTGTTAAAAGTATAATTAGTGTGCAACAACAGTAATCGCAAAAACTAAAACCTAACGAAACAAAAATTTAATAAACTTTTTAGAAAAAGATATTTTCCACTCTTGAATAAAAAGATACTGATTTTGAAATATGTGAGGATGTCGTTAAGCGTCTGGTTTGAATTGTGTGTAAGAAGGTGTTTAAGAAAAGAATTGCAATGTTTGCGACCCCTAGCGGCGCCGGTCACCTATCAATTGACGAATGATTTTCTCCACGCGGAAGGGATTCGAACCCGGCGACACCTGGGGGCACATTCAGGTCTTATCCCAAACGCGATCTTCAATCGCGAAACACCCTTTGTTTGCTCGTAACCGATTAAAAAAAAAACTAAGGGTAGGTTTACAATAAAATCATTCTAACGAGACCCGGATCGCGCGCGATAATCTCAGCCCCGCGCGACCAAGACAAATTTGCCTGTGCCGGGGCCCGAGGCGGGGAAGACGGCGCTGAAAACTAGTCTGCTTCTAATTCTAATAAAAAATCGTCGAATTTATTTATTACAAAAACCAATATGCAATAATTAATAATCATTCAAGCAAATGCCTGCATCGAGGTGTCACCTATTTGAAATATATAACGTGATAATAAGTTATCCATTAATTAACGAAAGAAAAATGAATATTCACATACCTCTATATAGCTCTGATTACATGATTATAGTATGACGCATTTATTTAATTTAATATATTTTAGGATAATATACAGCGTAACTTAATTTATAAAACAGCAAATTCATTAGTTATTAATTTGGCCGCTTAAATGAATCCTCCATTTAACAATTGAATTAAAAGGGAGGTTTACCTAGAACTAATTACATAAAAATAGTTTCTTTTTTGCATATTTACACTATTAAAAAAATGTATTGATCAAAATATAAGTTTGTTAGGGCTTTTAATGACAAACGCAAATATGGACCGTTTGAAATATTGCGTGTTTAATATACTTAATTACGAGTATATAATTAAGTTGTAACCGTGAATACATAGATATAACAATAAAAACAATTGATATTTTTTTGCAGCTAAGAATGAAAACAACTTTTGGGCTTAAAACATCTCTTTTATTTGCGCCCAAAGCTTTTTAACATTCTGACAATGTAACTCAACACACCTAGATATACAAAAAAAGATATTTTACAGATAATTAGTAAAGGCACAGATCTCTAGGTTATGGTTTTTTTGTCTTTTTTAATTTATGAATTGTCAGCTGAGGATCTCTGTTTCTACAACTGATTACATCACCTTAGAACAGCAGTTTACGCTATAAAAGTGATGTAAAATTATATGTACTCGTATTGTTTTTTATATGCAATGAAATGCCACAATGTCTTTTACATAGGACTAGGTATCACCTTGTCATTACCATATTAATTAACTGTATGAGACGAATATCTATTAATTACCTTATTTTTTTAATGAATTCAAAATACAATTAAAAATGTCTAATTTTGAAAGGTGACTTATATTCATGACATATCCTGTGAAGGGTTGCGCTATCATACAATGTCACCTGCTTCTATATATTGTTTATTAGTAGTGAATTATTTAACCAGATCCCGACGTCTTACAGCTAGGCCCTGCAGGCGTCATTGAAGGCATCTCTCCCAGACCACTAGCGCCTGCGGTACCGGTCATTAAACGACATTCTCTCAATTCATCACTTTTAACACCATTTTAGGCTTTTTTTTGTTTTCAGTTTATGATTATTATAATTTGGCACTGAACATTCTTTTACATGTGTCTATTTGCGCTCATAGATGAGTTTGTATTAATTTTAACTGGCCAGTAATAAATAATACGCCAATTCGAATTCGAATATGATGTGTCTGCTTTCGATCGAACTGACAAAGTTTTGTCTATTATTAACATATATTTTTTTTTACTTTATCTTAATTATCTATATTATCCGACTAGCCTCCGATGTGATCTAAACGGTTATGGTTGTTTTTCAAGCATTTGTATTTTACAATATGAAAGATGGATGTCAATGGACGACGAAAAAATTTTTTTTTTTGTTTATTTGTGTTCAATTTTTGAGGTAACTGCGTCGATTTTTTTTTTATTAAAAGTTTCTTATGCTTTTATTATAAAGCCCAATTTATTGTATTTTTACAGTTTATAAATATACAAGTTTATTGTAAAGGTACTTTAATGAGTCCCTTGACTTAAAAGTGCAGGACATCGGTTTGAACCTAGCGTTAAGGAACCACCAGTCCCTAAAACGTGTTTTGTAACGTATTTTGTTGAAGTTATTCCCAACAAATGGCTGAAACTAAAAATACCACAATATTATACATATATTAATTTAGTACTTTGCTAAAAAAAAACGAAATACACCTTATTATAGTAATGAAAATAAATAAATAAGAAAGTGTTGTTTTTTTCTTGCAACGATTTTCTTTTAAGTTGTGTAAGTGACGCGAACCTAATTTTTCTTTCTAAAGATAGACAATATAATAATCTAGGACATTACATAAAAAAAAACATTTTTTTCAAATGATAATAATTATTTAAATACAAAAAACATGTTTCATCGATTCCAAATGTAACGAATTCGCGGTCGGCGAGTATATCCGTCTCTTTTCTACACGTCAATGTTCGAATAAAGCTTACTCTTTCTAATCTCAAGGACAAATGCGTCCCGGGGTGCCTTAAGTTTTATACAAATGCATTTTTAATATAAAATTTTGCATTTTTAATATTAGTTATTGTAAAGTACTATATGACTAAATAAAAACAGAGATTTACGTTCGAGGCAATAAACATAAATGAAATAATTATTCATATAATTTAAGTTAAATATATAAATTGAGCGTATTTTAATTTGTTAATCTTTGAATTATACTTGTTGGCAGTTATTAGTAACGTCTCACGTATAGTATTCTTTCTGCAACCTTTTTTGGAACCGCCTTTATAACAGGTTTTATTTAACCTAGTTTAAAACTAGTTTTTAAATAACTGGTGTTCAATTTGTCTATAATATAATAATTTTAACGTGTTTTCAGGGTTTTGCGATTTCGCGAGGAAGCCTTCGCAGAACGAGGGTAGGTTTCGCTTCAGGCGGTCCCCCCAGACAGCACGTCTCGTTTCGGAGCGGCACGCGCTGCGGACAGCGTCGCAATAAAACGTGTCGTTCGCTTCGTTGCCCGGATCGCGGGCGTCGCGAGAAACGCCATATTCTCACGCGCGTTGCGCGCCGGCGCATTCCGAAATTAATAAATGTCTCCGTCCCAAAATAGACCCTGAGCGCTACACAAAATTAGCCACCTTAGCACACCTTACGTTTTTTGAAGAAACAATGATATAAACGCCTTGCCGAGTTCCAAACATCGCACATAAATAAAACCTCGTATTTAAAAATGTGTTTCTAATATTAATTTATTCTATCGCGGTTAAACACAAAACTAAAACAGTCCCACGTCTAAAATTAGGATTTTCGCAACCTATTTTGCGCCCGTCCCAAAAGGTGCGAAGTACCCGAAGTGCTGTAATTACCCGTGGGAAGATGGTCGGTTCCCACGTGGCGAAATCCGGGATTTCGACACGTTTTTACGGCATAAAAAATACCTAAATAACCACCACCTCTGCTAATCCGTTTGCCGGGCGCTTTTGCTGTAGACTGTACCTAAATTCCAATACCCTTTCGGTCGTCGGATATAATTTAAAACATATCCTAACACCTTCAATAGTTATTAATACTAAAAGAATAATTTCTGTAATAACAAACGTTGTAACATTGTAACCCTTAAGGCGAAGTCAAAAAATAAATATTAATTTCGATTCATTTAGACCCTATTTTTCTATGGTAACCATTGGATATTTAATCATAAAAAAAATATATTTAAATACCTTCATCTCAGGTCTTCAACATAGTAAAGGCAGATTTTTGAAATTCAATTCTATTTCTGAGAAATTTAATAAATGATAAACTGCTAAAAGTTCTTTTTTAGTTGAATTGCTTTCTTATAAAATGCATTTGAGCGCTAGGTCTAAAACATAGTAAAGTTGGTTATTTTAATTTCTATATTATGAATCAACAATTGCTTAGAGTAAAACCTGACGCCCTATAAAAGGTCGACTGGTAATATGAATTAACTGCCGAAAAGAAAAGAAAAAAGTTTGTGGTCTATTTTAGGTTAGGTTAGGTTATTTAGTTGAAATTTGACAATTCGGTTCGGTTTGTATGGCAAGTAATAACTACTCGATGGTCAGAAACGCAATGTTTTAAAATATTTTATGGACTCTCCCTTTTGTCTTTTTAGACTAGTTCTTTTGATTTGTTTACAAAGTTGTTTAATTTCAAGTCTGACTTTAATTACACCCTGTATGTAAATTACATAGGTCATGTATTTTCTATAACAATGGGTAATATCTATTTATTCGTTTGAGTATTTTTGTTTTAAATCAATTATTATTAAAATCATGTATTAGTTATTAACGGTACATGTATGTATTATTATTTATATATTATGTATTATTGCATACAATTTAATTCAAATAATTGTAATTGTATGTTGCGCAGTGAGACGGTTATGCTTATAAGAACGACGCTTCTAAAGTCTACCTTAGTACGGGCATTGCCTAGTTAGGTAGTACTTTGAATAATGTGTAATTAAAGTTAAGTTACTGTTAATAAATAAATAAATTTGGATTCGATTTAAATATAATGAAATTCGATTAGATCATAACCAGAACCTTAACTGGCCACTGCAAGCTGAACAAACACCTGCACAAATTAAGCCTATCGTCTGACGACAGGTGCAGGCTTTGCCAAGGGAGCCCAGAAACTCCGTAACACCTACTGGGAGAATGTGGGCCCCTCATGAACAAAAGGTACCAGCTTCTAGGCAACCATCTCCTCAAGCCTGAGGAGATAAGAACCATCGCACCTAAAAAGATACTCAACTTTATCTACAGTACGGGACTAGAGGGCGAACTTTAAGTGGATTTAGAAGTACAATAGTTCTGCAAAGGACGCGGTACACGGGGGCAAACCCCCACATCCACTAACACACATAACATAACATACTGTTAATAAATAAATAAATTTGGATTCGATTTAAATATAATGAAATTCGATTAGATCTGTTTGTGGGCAAAGTTACGGTTCACTTCGATGAATCACTCTTCAATAGGTCACTTCTCTGTAGGTACAAAGTATTCGAGTTGAGTCAGTTTTCGCGCGAATGCAAAACATTGCAATGTTTTTTTTTCCATCCGTTACTTATAAGGAAGGTGTTATGTTACGCCGATGTAGGTAATATATTAGTCATTCGATAATGTCGTAAGTATATAAACAAACGGTTGAGATGCGTGTAATGGCCACCTACTTGTCTATTCTGTGGATTCGTTAGTTAAAATAACGCCACCAGGTCATTCCTCCATATAAAATTTTTAGCAATGTGACTCTGTTTTTTGTAGAATTCATTTTATGGTAAGCATGACCTGATCCCATTGCATTGGCTTCAGACGAAGAAATTCCTCGACTCCTCCTCGGCATAGAAGTGAAATTTCGTGAAGGCATTTAAAGAACAGACGTTCGGAGCCATCTTGTAACAGTAAGCAGTATATGAAAAGTATATTGTATAAACACGTATGGATATCGGCAATTAAAATATGTAACACCTAGCATATTTAATAATATACCCCTCGAAGTTAGACAACTTAAAAGAAAATCTGTAATAAAACTTAAATTAAAAGAATTTGTGGGAAAAAACATAGTAAAAATTATTTAAGTTTAGTTAAATTTATTTGTAAATCACATGAGTTACTTTATGATCCAGCTAAGACAATGTCTTAGCTGGATCATTGTAATTGCATATATTTGAGTAATAAAAGTTTCTTCTGGCAACATTTATAGCTCAAAATCATTAAGGAAGACTTTAAGAAGCAGCGGACCCAAACGCGACCCCTGGGCAACCCCACACGTTCCGTCCTGCGCAAGACCGCCGGCGCGACGGCCCAACAGCGACACCCGCCCGGTTCAGACCGCGTAATGTTTATTTTCAGTTCGTACAAAGTGGCAGCGTTAGCTTTCATTATTTTGTATGGGTCCGAACCCATTGTTTGGCGGGCGGCAACGCGAGTGCAGCGCGTCTGAGATTAGTTGGCGCGTCGCACGGCGCGGGCGTCAGCAATTGTTTATTTTTATTTAATTACAGCTCCATAATAAAGAAATTAAAAAAACAATCTCTACTATGTTTAATACCCTTCATTTGCCTTTCAATTACTATTTTTTCCTAAGGCTCTACTAACTTTGATAAGAGAGTAATTCAACTAAAACACGAACCATTAGAAGTTTATCGTTTAATAAATTTCTCAGAAATAGAATTGAATTTTAAAAAACTGTCTTTTCTATGTTGAAAACTTAAAATCAAGGTATCTAAATATATTTTTTTTTATGATTAAATATCCGATGGTTACCAATAGAAAAAAAATTGGTTCTGCGTCGGAACAGACGGTGGAAGTTATACTTCTTTAGCCATTCGCACACACAAACAGATAGGATATATAAATGAAATATAAGACATTTTTCTCTGTTATTCAATATGTTATTAAAAGTCACTTCATTATTACACTATACACCTATACATTATCATTATTAAGTTCGTATGTTCATGGACGGGGACTCTAGCGTGGGAGGCGAGTGCGTTAACCACTGACCCACCGAGACTCTTGGGGTATCTTTGGTAGAGAGCGTATAAAAAGGCACTCTACGGATTTTACTCCTAACGCGTGACGCGGTTTCTCGACCAACATCCCATCCCAATGAGTACAACGGCCGTAAAGAGTATAACTTGAAAAAGGGTATAAATGAATCAAAATTAATATTCATCCTTTGCCTTAAGCATGGTGGGCAGAGTGAACTGCTATTTGGTTACGCTCATGAATGCGACGCTGGTATTTGAATAAAACTAAGCAGCAGACATTCATTATCTAAGTAGGTAACTGGAAAATGTAATTGGAACGGACAAATGCAAACTTCAAGTAAATAGTTGTTTTTCCAAAAATTCGTACAAAAAGCGCGCGAAAACGTTTAACATGGGATTTCCCATAGAGAAATTTATTTTTAAACATAACTTTTTTATTATTTAGAATTTTTAAATTCCGGCTTCGTCACGACCTAGTATTTTTCATGTGGATTCGATTAAAACTTTAAAATTCTAAAATCGATGGTGAAATCATTCAGATTTGACGTCACTAACATTTCGCTATTGGACTCGATCCATGGCAGCTACGCTCAGCTATACTCCGAATAAAACGGTATAATACTACTACTATAATACTACTATCATACTAATTCAATGAAAAATAGCACCATACTTTATAACAATAGCGATATTTCAAATATCGATATATTGAATACCCCCTTATTATCATTCAAAAAAGAGATTTCCAATATCATTAAACAGTAAAGACAAATAAAACCTAATTGTACTGTTAGATTGTTATGTCGTTAATGGTTAATTGTAACATATAAGTACTTGTAATTGCAATTACATATATGTAGAATATACACACATATTATATTTATATTACCTTCATTATAAATTATTTTTATACATACTAAAACCATACTTAATTTATTATTTTATTTTAACATATACATACACATCACACACATTCACAGCTACCACAAACATCACTCACAAATTACACATAACACAATCTCATATGTGTTTGTAAATGTTATGTAAATCACATTTATGCTAATGTTAATATGTAAAATGTCCGAAATCCATAATTGGTTTTGTATACTAGTAATAAGTTTTGTTTGTAATTATAAAAATTAATTCTGTTGGATTTTTCAATAAAGAATAAATAATTAAATTTTTTTTTTAAGTTTATTGTTTATTGGAGCGAAGCTCCCACGTGGTGACTCAAATGTCAACTCTGTTCACGGACTAAGGCTCTAGAAAAACAAGACCGATTTTGATAATTATTTTTTTAAAATGACCATGACAATGTCTTCTGTGCATAGATACCAAAAAACATATACATTTGATTATAAAGATTTATAAAAAATTAAATGGTAATCCCTATGGAGAAATACATTTTTATGCTAAACTCCGCTCCAATATGCCGCAGCGAAGCAAAGCGGCGCCCTAGTTAATGACATTCATTAATTGGTATTAAAATAAATGAAATATCAAAGATATATTGTGGTCCAAGACCATTTTCGATTGTAAATACAGCCAGCCCTGCGATTTCGAATATGATTTGTTTTGACCTCATATCAAAATTCAAAAAAGTAAAAAAAAATGTAAACTTTACGCGATAATACGAAATCGGCTTTGGCAGAGCCCGAGTGAGGGAACGAAAAACCAAAGAGAATTACATCAAACGCTTAATAGAGACGACACTGATTAATTATATTCCTGGGTAAAATAATTATCGTATCTATTTGATTTCAAATTTATTTTATTTAGTTTATCGCATCAAATTTACAATTCCTTCCTTTTATGTACCAGCCAAGCCCGAGGCTTATCTGCTGGAAACCAGGTGTGTAAAATACAGATATTAATAATTGTGAAATATGTTCAAATTATTTTTTTCTTTATTTTACACGTCCTTTACAATATATATAAGTATACTTATAACACATTTTAAGACAATAATTAACACGCTAAGTCAATTTACTACAAACAATTAAAGAGAGTTAACAATTATTAAATAGAATTAATAAAAACAATTAAATCCCTGTATATTGCCCTGTATTTATGTCAATTTTTTGATCGTTTAATTCATTAATATTAGGCCGCCTTAGTGCGAGCAAAATTTTTCTAAGCAATATTTAAAAAAAAAACCCGTCTGTCACTAATTTCGACCGGGAAATGATTTTAACGTGTTTTTTTTTCAGTACCTCATTGAGAAAAATTGAAAAGCATTTATGAACAGTTTTTTTTTATTATTATTATTTGCGTTCGTTCAGCTCGCGCGAATCGCGCTGCACGTCTCAATTGCCGTCGGATCGCTGAACACGTCGCAGTTCGATGGTAATATGAGACTGAATTCGTTTTAGCTGAAGTTTTTTTTCGTAATATCGTAGGAATCAAACTATGCGTAAAAAGCGGGTAGAATTTAGCGACTGTCAAATGTAGTAATGTAGTATAGTGGCGGATTTACATTTTTTTTTGTGTTTTAAGAGCGTTCGATACGAATATGAACCAAAGTACTAAAATTACAAACCGGCGCTGTGGTTACAGGGTGTTTAATATTTCGTAATTAACACTTTGAATGCCGTGTTATTATTATTGTAGAAATAGGTCACCCTTTAATTCATTTTCCTAGGTGCAAATAGAATTTAAATGCTCCTGTATATTTTTTTTATTTTCACGTTGAAAATTATAACCGTGAAAAGAATTAATGAAATATTTTATATTTTAAGTAAAATCATTTTTCAAACCTTTGTTTTTTTTTTTAAATGAATGATGAATAATGAGATATATTGATGATCAATGAGCTGATTGATGTCAGCTGAGGATCTATGTTTCTACAATTGATTATATCACCTTAGAACAGCAATATACGCTATAAAAATTAATAAATCGATAAAATTAAATGGGGAAACCTGTTAAATAAATATATAAAAAACTAGGGTGTGTTTTAAACCGTAGCACCCCCGGCTTTTAGGTTAGTGGTCTAGTTTACAACCACGTTCATAGCCCCGACACAAGGCCACGCGGTCTTGGTACGGACGTGACCCAACAAAGAAAATTCGAAGGTTGTTTAAGTGTTAAAAGTGTACTTAACACATTGGTAGTCCGTTCCCCGGCAAAACAAACCTCAGTCGCGTTTCCAAACGCCCGCAATGCCAGGCGACCGCTTTTAACCCATTCGGTGCGCGTTTCGGATAGCCGTAGGGTCGACAATGGGTTATTTTGTAGGTTTTGTAGGTAGCGTGGCACTGAATCTTCTTTCAGATGTTTCTGTTAACGGGCCAGTAATAAATAAAACATTCCAACAGGCTTGCTGTCATACTTTTGAAATTCGAATATGAAATGTTGAGCTTTCTATCGAACTGAAAATGAATAGGCTAATATTATATATCTATACTATCCGACCAGCCTCCGATGTGTTCTAAACGGCTATAGTTGGTTTTTTTTCAATATTATTATGATAAAACTCGGGCATTCCGCAAGGCTCTGTTTAGCACGCCATATTTTTCTCGTTCCCAATCTCGGAGGTCTCCGATTCTAATCGATAAGGACGAGCGCAAACAGGATGTTTGGGTGTCAAATTAGACGGAATATCTATTCAGAATCCGTACACTTGAACTAGCAATTTAGTTATTTACAATCGCCCTTAAATTAAATACTGCGATACCGATGTAATTGCGTTAATTTAAAATGTACGAGTATATAACATATAAATTATCTAATACTGAAAGAAATTGGTATTTACTAAATATATTACAACTGATCATGATTAAAAGCGCCGTACAGCAATTGTATTTCGTGTGGCGGATACTCGTGACAGGCGCGTGTCGACGACGGAAACGTTTCAAGCTAGAAATCGAAGGCTCAATGAAATTTCTAAGGATTTTTTTACACGAATTTCACTTCTAATGCATAATTAAATTCTTCTGAAATAGAATCTCTATACAAGAATAGAATACAAGTCACTGACCTTAATTTAAACTCGACGTAAGCCAATGAAACTTAGATGAGATCACCTTTGAAAAATTCTCTATCGCAAGCAAAAAAAACCATCGAAATCGTTTCAGCCGTTTCGGAGTAATGAGTGAAAGTCCATTAAAAAAAAATGGATTTGCGTCGGACCAGACGGTGGAAGTTATACTTCTTTAGTCATTCGCACACACAGACAGATAGGATATATATAGGCACGACCGCTCTCGGCGAGCGAGGGAGACGGCACGACCGCGGCGTTAACTTTCCAATTTTCGAATGATTTAGATGCGCGCGCGCATTTCAGACGATTTCGTGACGCCTTGCGCTGTCAAAATAGATGAAATATATATGAGATAAAACTATACATTAACACGCGGAGAGAAAACGTTCTATCCCTTTCTAAAATTTATCTATAATATGTGTTAGAAATACGTTAAATTTAATAAATTAAAACGTCCATACTACTGACAGATTGACTGAATGAGTTTCGAGCTGTCAATTCAAACGTTCCTTTGTCAATATTTTTTATTTATTTATTCTTTATTGAGAGAAATCAACAGTTTTACAAACAATTGGTATTAATGATAAGTTTACATTCTTAAAAAGTATCTGTAAAACTAATCAGAGATTTCTACTGTTAATATAAACACTAAAAACTAAGTTAGAAACTAAACATGTGCAGTTAAATTATGCTTTTAACTCTTAATTATATCAAAATGCTGACATGGCTTGAATTGACATGATATATGACATAATAAATCGGTTTAAATATATATATTAATATTAGTCTTGTCAATGTCATGCAAAAATAATTATTAATGCCATCTTATTCGTTTGTGTATGTCAGGTCTTATTTATTTTCAACTGTTACAAACAATACATTTAACATGGAATTGCAGGTAATTAAGGCAATAACACGCGCTAATGACGTATTTGTACACGATAATGATCAAATTTAAAAGTTTAATGAATGATTTTAACTTATTGTCGAAAGTAAAAATGGATTTAGTGTATTTTAGGTGAAAATTTAGGCATTTTTCGTGCATTTATTACTTTAACTTGTAAATAAGATAACTTATTGTCTTCGGAATGTTGAAACGGAACATAAATTATGCGCGTTGCTATGTTTTGACCTCAGACGCAAACAGAGGAGCGCTTTAGTGAGATGTATTAAGTGCACCTAATGTGTTACTTATAATAGAAATGTTTTAAGTGAGCTTGCAGTTTAAGAAGCCATAATCTTGCACTGCGAGCACCTCCTTGTGAACTATTAATACAAGCCCCTATAGGTATGAAAATTTGAAGATTTTCGAATGAGGTATTAGTCATCATAAATGCGATGCTGCCTACCGTCCTATTTGGTCCAGTGCGATAGGTCACGTTTCGACAACAGCGCGACGCGACGGCCTCCATTGTCGGGGGCACGCGCGCGCGGGGCGAAGGCTTTGTGCGGCGCACGGGCCGCGCCAGGGCCGCATCGGGCGCGAGGCAATATAACTCAAAAAAAAACACTTCTCGAGCGAAACTTATATATGTATATATTAAAAACGTTGAACGTGAAACATTATAAATAACTTAATTATACACTAACTTATTTGCTGTAACGTGATCAATTATCAATTATGTTCAAATTATAAGACCAACTTCCATTAGATTTAGTAAAACTAGTTCTTATTTGGGCCTTGAATTCTCCAACAAACACCCGAGAAACTTAAAAAAATACATGAAATTCAAGAAAGCTATTAACTTTTTAGTTAGATTTGAATTTATATAATATTCTTAAATTTTGATCTTATCCTTCTATTTGTATTTACGTAAAAATGTACAAATTAGCAAATTTCAAATTGTATTTATTCTCTTGTCCTAAAATAATTCCTAAAACATTGTAAAAATATTATGGAAATAAATATTTTTGTTTTTTTAAAGATTTTTTTTTTAATACAAGGCGTTTAATTTTTCTATAACACTCTATACTCTCTTTATACACTCTTCGTACACTCCCCATTTACTAGACATACAGTATTTCTTCATTTGCCCGTATGTAGTATAATTACTCCCAAAACTCCTACACATACAGAGTGTGTAATGTGTATAATAAACTTTCTAATAATAATAATAATGATTTGATATATTTAGTTGTAATTTGAGTGAGTAAAGGCGTCAGATTTCTAAATGTTTGAATGTCTAATTTTTGTTTCGTTAGTTTTAGTATTCGCGAATTACTATTGTTGTAAACTAATTATATTATTATATTTAAAGGTTATTTTTAACGTGTGTTTTTCTATGTACGAGTATTTACTGTTTATTTGTCAAATAAAATAATTAAATAAATACTTAGTTATTGGTTATAATGACGTTACCGCGATATAAGTACATTTATTTTCACAAAATTATAGGTACTATGGTAGCAAAATATTACTTTTTTAATGAAATTTAAGATAAATTATTACTTTTAAAATTTTAGAGCCGGCATATTCGAAAATTACGTAACGTTGTGTTAATTAATTAATTAATTAATTATTTAATTTGTTGGAAACATCAAATTAATAAATCAAATGATTAAACAATGTGTAATGAGCGTGAAGTAATGTGAAGTGTGAAGTGTGAAGGTGTGTAATGTGAAGTCCGTGTGGTTCTATTATTTGTGGCACGGAGATGTTTGTGTGTGCGTATATAAACCTACATGTTATTAGCGATATAATAAATAATTTAATAAAATATGTTTAATACTAATAATCAATAATATTATAATAATACTACAATATTTATTTATATATTTTTTACCTTTACATCAAATGTTATTTGTAACTTGACGTTACGAATTTCACGCATAAATAACCATTCATTCTATTTTTCATTATATGCGCTAAGAATATATTCTTTAAGTGTTCGTGTGTATATATTCTACCCTAAAACAGACTTTTAATAAAAAGAATTATAGATTACTAATTCTTTAGCGTCGATTTGAAATCTGAATAGAGTTTATTTTATTTATTTATTTGTTTGTTGACAGTAATTTAACATCAATTACATATAATTCAAAGTACCACCTAACTAGGCAATGCCCGCACTAAAGTAGACTTTACTAAAAGCATCGTTCTTATAAGCATAACCGTCACACTGCGCAACATACAATTACAATTATTAGAATTGAATTGTATGAAATAATACATAATATATAAATAATAATATGTAATATATAGATCTATAATCTATAATAATATAAATAAACTAAAAATAATACTGAAATAATAATAATAACAATAGATATAATACTAAGTTAGATACTTCTTAGACATCCTAGCCGATACGGACTTTAACGAATAAAATATCATCACTTTTTTTAAATGTTTTAAGTAAGCACGTTTGTTAAAAATTGTAAATATTTAAAAAAATAGATATTTAAAAAAATAATAAATGTCCGAGTGCCGGCCTGTCCGCAGAGCGCCTGCCTCGGGTACAGTCAGCGACATGAGATTTGTTTGTAATGTTAAGAGTTACCGAAAATTAATGCGGGGGATGCATTACGCGGCACGTCCCGCGGCGGGTAGGGCCACGTGAAGGTGTGCCATGGTCGCTAAAAGGCGACCGGGTTTTTTTCCTTTTTGTTTACTCCCTTAATGACATTTCAGACATTCTAGTTTTCCGTTTAGAGTGTTAAATGTTTACAGGAAGGCGTATACAGTGACCGTACCTACAAATGTTTCGATGAAAGTGAACGACGGGTAGTTTTTAATGTAGGAACACGACAATATGTTATCTTATTTTCATGGATTTTTTGTTAGCTGTATGAGAACTTGTTAAACAAAAGTTATACAGAATCACCTCTTAAAATGATACTGCTGACTTTAAGTTCATCCTGTATAAGAGAAAATATAGCTAGGCGAAAATGACTATAGTTTTTAAAATGCACCGTTTAGCAATATTAAATTTTAGCTTCTATACGTTCGTGCTTAAAAAACTACTATCTCTGAGATGCTCTCGAAAAACAACCATAGCCGTTTAGTTCGCTTCGAAAGCTGGTCGGATAATATAGATATTTAACATTAAAGTCGACAAATTTTTAGTAATTTTTAACGAAACAGTGACCGGTCAATAGAGCGCTCAAATAATGCTTCATTCGATTACAAAAAAATGACAGCACGGCTGTTGAAACTTATAAATATTTATTACTGATGAATGTTAACTTTTCTCAAACACTATCCATACCAAAAAAATTAATAGAAGCGACACACATTGAAATAGTAAATGTTTATATATCAATTAAAAAATATTTGAATGGATCTCCGATTTGTACTTTGAAAAATAAATAAATAAATAAAAAACCAGGCCTAATACCCCCCGATAAGTCGCCCACGAAGGCAAATAACATTGCGTTTCACATCCCCTAGAACCCAAAACTACCCTCAGTTTAAGAATCTATATCACTTTCCTGTGGACACGATAACTGCCGTAATTTTACACCAATCACTTTCAAAGTGATACATATGATGTATGGGCATAAAATCTCGGTCAAGTTCGTTAATGGTCAAAATCGGACCAGGGGGGCGGGAATGAGGGGGGTTTGTAGAAAAAAGTGAAATATTGCTATAACTTTCTTAGTATATAAGATATCGAATTCATTTAAATTTTATATTATTCCTCAGATAAGGGCCTAAAATTTATCTAAGTAAACTTTTTTGATAGCGCAAACCTTTGGTGCTAGGGGTGGGAAAAAGTGGCTTTTCAAAATGTCGCCGCGCGCCGAAGGCGCCGTCAAAGCCGCTCGCAGGGCCTAGCTGCCAACACTCGAACAGCTAGTTATCAATAAATAAATGGGGCCGTCATAGTGTGTGAATTTTTTTCTATTGTTTAAAAACTCGCCTACAAATCATAAATTCATAGGTTGAATCATCGACATTTTTCATATAGGTTATTGTGTCACCGTTACAATAGCGATGGGCATTTTGAAAATAACCGGTTGCGACTATTGAGGATAACTTTAAAAAAAAACCCCATTTTTGGTGGTGCACCACTCCTCAACCACTAAGTATTCAGACGAGTGGTTTATAGCATTACGTACGCTGAAGACTTATCTTTTATTTCTTGAAAGCTGATTTTTGAAATGGATTTTGGTTTTTGTAATATAAATTAAATAAAATGTGTCCACTTTTATTTTTCGCGTTCAATAATGCTTCATACGATTCACCCAAAAAAAAGTGCAAATTGTAGGCAAATTAATAGTGTAGTTATTCGGCGACGACACCCGCGGTAGTCGGCACGGGTCGCTTCATCTCGCTCGCGAAATTAAATGTCTAAGCTGAGGTGTTCATTTTTTTTGTGGGGTCCTTTCAGAGCCCTAATCTGCCTCTCGATTCTTGGATTCAGTCAATATGATATTTACGCCTGAACTTTTGATAAAATGTATGAAAACATTCAACTTTTGCGTTACTCATGAGATAATAATAAATATAGTATTTGCGCTAGAGGGTTCCGTCGCGTCTAACTCGAAATAGAGAATTATTTTTCGTGCCTAAGTGCAATAAGAATTACGCAATGAATTCAGTTATAAACCGTATTGGTACAACATATAACCAGAATTTCAGCGAAATGGACATTTTTCATTTGCATAAAGGCGACTTTATACTCAATATAAAAAAAACTTTCTTTGAACATATATAATATTAGTAATAGTATTCTCGCCACCATTACACACTCATACAATGTTATCACTATAAATTATATCTTAGTTCGTTCTGTTAAAAGTATCTGTTAAATTAGAGATGCCTGTAGTCGGCTTAAGTTGTTATTTATCTATTTCTATGTAACTATCATTATGTATAGCTGTAAGCATTTCTCATACAAATAAATAAACGCCCTGTAGTTATCATATAATATCAACTGCCCTATGCGTTGTTTAGAATTAGTCAATTATTCAACTAGAACCTGACGTCTAACAGTTAGGCCCTACAGACGTCTTTAAAGGCATCTCCCACCCAGACTACTCATAGGTTACAAATTGAATTATTTACAAACTTTAGATATTTTAAAATTGAAACAAAATATATATATATAAAAAAAAAATGGCCAAATGTACTCACAGTCGGGAAAATAAAACTCGTCCATTTTTAGAAGAAAAAAAAGTACTTCTAAATTTGAATTTTGAATCCGTCGAACGACTTAAGAGCGCGCGTTCTTTTTTCAAACTGACCGTTGCGAAAGTCTAATCCGACGTGAGCTAATTGTTTCAGACTGGGTTTTTGTGTCGCAGATTTCGCAATTCCGCACCGGCGGGCGCATTCAGCTCGGCCCTTCGGCGCCGGCGCGACCTTGACCGACATGAAAGTCGCATTGTCGTCTGAAAATATTGCTTATACCGCGGAAGTGACCTGAAAAAGTGTGTCGTCAGCGTATATATATCCGTGTACGGAGAGATTGTTACTCCTGGTTGCTAACGCCCCGATGGCGTAGTGGTTAAACGCCCACTTTCGATCCGGAGGTCTCGTTTTTGAATAAATAGGGCATGGTCATTTTCAACGATTTGCACCCGCGCATTTCTCCCACAAGACAACAACCGGGCAGCCGGAAATGCGCAACAACTTGCGGCACTCGCGACGGATCGCGAATAAACGTTCCTCGTTCATTTTTTATCCTTTGTTTAGTATCTGCCTACCTTCCGAGTATCTCTAAATGTCCTGTACGCTCTACAGTGGGAGTACGCACAAACGAGTCTTTGGGTTAGGTTAGGTTAGGTTAGGTTTTTCAAATATTTCATATCTAGTTTCCATTTCATTTTACATCACCTTTCACCATTCATTTTACATCTCCTTTCACCATTCATTCACATTTCATTTTACATCACCTTTCACCATTCATTTTACATCTCCTTTCACCATTCATTCACATTTCATTTTACATCACCTTTCACCATTCATTCACATTTCATTTTACATCACCTTTCACCATTCATTCACATTTCATTTTACATCACCTTTCACCATTCATTCACATTTCATTTTACATCACCTTTCACCATTCATTCACATTTCATTTTACATCACCTTTCACCATTCATTCACATTTCATTTTACATCACCTTTATAGCATGCACTGCTCTAATGTGATGTAATCAGTTTTATAAACATGGATCTTCAGCGGACAATTTATATAAACTAAAAAATTAATATTAAAAACAAGCTTTTTTATATAATAATAATAACTTCATTTATATATTTAGTTGTTATTTGTAATTTCTAAATGATTGAATGTCTAATTTCCTCTTGTATATCTATCTTTTGTTAAAACGCAAATGTTAAAAATTGTTTCGGTACTTTTAGTTTTCGCGAATTATAACTATGGTTATAACTAATTATATTTTTATATATAAAGGTTAACATTGTTATGTTTAACGTATGGTACATAAAATTTCGAATCGTTAGATTTATACAATATAAATTGCACAGGAGGCATAAAATAAAAATTAGTCCGCATTCCTATGCGAGGAAAAATAAAGTTTTTAGTTTTAGGGTTATGGATTTTTTTTTTATATACTTCTATTTTTAGATTTTTAGTATTAGTTTTAGAGATTGGACGATTTGTATGCGGCGTTAGCGGCGGTATTTCCATAGACGCCGAAAAGCCGGGCCTGCCTAGATTGTTTATCGAAAAAAACACTTAGGTACTAGCTATATTCGAGCTGGGTTATCGTCAGCCCCTCTGTAATATATACGATTTTGAATATCGGATTTGAAGCGACATCTTCCCACAATTTGTTAATCCATCGCCGTTATGGTGGTGCATTGATACGCCGTCGAGGGTATAATGACAGGCCACTCGTGACAATATCACGGGACATCCGGTGGGGATGAAGGAGGCGGAGGAAGTGAGGATAAACTCTCTCGCAAGCATGGATAATCCCATGAGGGTACTATACCTCGGGTCGTCACTGCCATAGACAATGGAAAATTAGCGAATCACACTGTACGTCATTTGGTAACCATTGGATATTTAATCATAAAAAAAATATGTTTAGATACCTTAATCTTAGGTCTTAAACATAGTAAAGGCAGATTTTTAAAATTCAATTCTATTTCTGTGAAATTTAATAAATGATTAACTGCTAATAGTTCACGCTTAGTTGAATTGCTCTCTTAGAAAAGGCATTAGAGGGTTGGGAAAAATAGTAATTGAAAGGCAAATGAAGAGTATTAAACATAGTAGAGTTTGTTTTTTTAATTTCTTTATAATGAAGCTCTAATTAAATAAAACCCAACAATTGCTCACTGACCTGGCAGAGAATGAAACCTGACGCCCTATTTCAACGTGCTTCGCCTTAAGGCGCCACCAGTCCCTAAAACGTGTATTGTAACATATTTTGTTGAAGTTATTCCCAACAAATGGCTAAAACTAAA
This sequence comes from Neomicropteryx cornuta, assembly GCA_020383195.1. NCBI lineage: Eukaryota > Metazoa > Arthropoda > Insecta > Lepidoptera > Micropterigidae > Neomicropteryx > Neomicropteryx cornuta. Next base: position 797,282 of record JAHKQU010000020.1, on the reverse strand, counting down.
AATACCACAATATTCTACATATATTAATTTAGTCCTTTGCTTAAAAAAAAACGAAATACACCTTATTATAGTAATGAAAATAAATAAATAAGAAAGTGTTGTTTGTTTTTTCTTGCAACGATTTTCTTTTAAGTTGTGTAAGTGACGCGAACCTAATTTTTCTTTCTAAAGATAGACAATATAATAATCTAGGACATTACTTAAAAAAAAAACATTTTTTTCAAATGATAATAATTATTTAAATACAAAAAACATGTTTCATCGATTCCAAATGTAACGAATTCGCGGTCGGCGAGTATATCCGTCTCTTTTCTACGCTAAAGCCTACTCTTTCTAATCTCAAGGACAAATGCGTCCCGGGGCGCCTTAAATATACGATCTTACGTCCGTCGAAATATATTTTTCCTAATTAATTTGTTATTACCGTAATACACAAGTGTATTTAAATTCACGGGTGTCCTTTTGCATTTTTTTCCAAATTTTTTAATACGTATTTTTGTTATTTTTTTCTGGCAATATGAACTCATATATTGAATGAATAAGTTCACGTTGAGTATAAAGTCACCTTTATGCTAATGAAAAATGTTTATATCGACAAATTTTAATGTGTTTTTCCAATACTTTTTAATACTGAATCTATTGCATAATTACACATAAACATGGTTGCTTGAATATGCATAGTTTAATATTTTTACCCGACTTTAAAGTAATCAATCTCACGGTCAATTCAATCTTAATATTTTTACAAGCTTTTATTTAGGTTGCATTGTTTGTAAGTCAGTTTCGGTCGAATCTTACGAGCTGAATTAGAACCACTTCCTCTCATCCTACGGAGTTGAAGTTTGACATGTTGGTTTAGTTCCAATGACAGTCCATTTTCATGGTAAGCATGACCTGGTTCTCCACCCAGGAATGGCTCCAGATGAAGGAACTCCTCAACGGTCAACTGCACCGACGGGAAATTTTGTATACGCATTCGAACGCTTAAATAAAAGCATGTATTTTTTTCTGATTAATGTTTAATTGTTTGTGTAGATCAACCTTCCAATATAACAGTAACGATTTTAAATTCAGCCTGTATATAATCAATGTTTATCGGTACTTAGATTCGTCCGATATTCCCTATATATTACTCGCCGAAACATACGCGGAATGTGTACAAATCGCCCACTTATGTCGTACGCGCCGCCCGTGTTGTCTTAGCTAATCCGCGCGCGTTTCGGGGGGTAGGCAACTGAATAAATCTGCAATATTTTCAAAACTAAGCCCCCGCACACACGATCGGAAGCGTCAATACAGACTAATGCGCCTAATCTCGACGTGTGTGCGGGGCGCGTTCGTTCGAGTGCGCTTGCGGGATTTGGTAAAGGAAAAAGCGTTAATTAAAAAAATATTCAAATATCAAATGTAAAAAAACATTATAAATCCAACTACCATCTGAAACCAATGTCTTAGTATATATTTTTGCTATGACCTAGGTTGTATACAATTACTATGGGCCCTACTCAACTAAGACAAAATTAACCTGTTATAAAAACCTGGTAACGAAGCGTTATAAATGATATGACTATGTGCAGATTCAAACCCAAGACCTCTGGGTCAATAGTCCAACGATTTAACTACTAAACTACCACGATCTTGACGACATTATTTTCTTATATTAGTATTAGTTTATTAGTATAAACTATTTATTTATTTTGAAATGGTACTCTAGCAAACCATTGAAATGCATAAATTTTTAAAATTAAAAACAAGCTTTTATTTAAGCGCTTGAATGCGTATACAAAATTTCACGTCTGTGCAGTTGAACCATCGAGGAGTTCCTTTGTCTGGAGGTATTCCTGGGCGTGGAATCAGGTCGTGCTTACCATTAAAATGCATTGTCATCGGACCTGAATCATCATGTCAAATCTCAACTCCGTAGGATGAGAGGAAGTGGTTCTAATTCCGCTCGTAAGATTCGACCTAAACTGACTTACAAACATTTTGACAAATTGCAAATAAAAAAAAGTGCAGGTTCCGTTCACATATCCTCAAACTCAAATCCGAAATGTCAGCTGTCTATACACCTTCTTAAAAGATCTACGTGTCTACATCTATCTGTATGACTGATAAATTGACGATAGACTTCCACGAAGGAGTTATCTATAATTAGATAGATATTTAAACAGAAGCCAGTCGGCCTGAATTGGTACGTGACATCGCTAACATATCAGTACGTGCCATTTTCCCGGTAACTCACCCAACGGGTGGTCTAATACCTTATCATTAAAATAACATAACGCATTGTTATGCATAACGTTATGCTGCTAAAGTTCAACACATATGGGCAGATGCATAGGATCTGGAACTCCTCTGTGATTTCTAGATATTACGCGAACAAAAAAATCCTTTCGTCACGCCGGAAGGCGGAGGTAGATTTCACGTGATATCAAAGTGCATATCAAAAATTGTTTCAAACAAAAGTTGTAGGGAAATTGTACGGCTACAATTTACACTTTGAATGGATTTGATACGGCGCTTATTAAGGGAGGTATGATTTTTTGAATTTTACTAACCAATTTGTCCCACCCCTCGGTTGGCGCTATTAAAAAGGTTAAATAATTTCATTTTTATTCATAGCTAAATTAAAATTTAGGGTTTATTAGGATATACTATCGTAATTTTAAGTTAAAAATATATTTATTTATTGTAACATAATTAATTTGACAAAGAAATAGAATTGTAGTAGTACAAATTACAGTTACAAATTAATATTATAAATGCACCGGAAGCGATTAGCACTGCTACATTTTGTGCCCTGCCTTCTTTACTAGACTATGTCTGTACTAAGGAAGGCAGTGTTATATTTTGCTACAACTAAGAATGTCAACCGTCAATAGAGAAATATGAAGATGTCTATTTGTAAGAAAATAAATTATAAATATATATTAATACAGGGTGTTTTTTTTAGAGGCGTGGTTTTCAATCTGGCACTACTTTTTTCGTAGTTGGTGTTTTTGACAGCTGTCACTTGATTTATGCTCAGTTTGGTTTGCCATTTCATAATGAATAGACTTACTCCTGAACAACGTGGCGTGGCCTCCAAGATCGTGCGATTTAACACCGCTGGACTATTTTTTGTGGGGTTATGTGAAGTCGCTTGTCTACGCAGATAAGCCGGACACGATTAACGCCTTGGAAGAGAATATTCGGCGCGTTATTGCTGACATACGGCTCAACTTGCTGCAAAAAGTGGTTGAAAATTGGGCCTCTCGGCTGGAATTTGTTCGAGTCAGCCGCGGCGGCCACTTACCCGAAATCATTTTTAAAACATAATGGCAAACCCTTATCTTTATATTAAAACTAAATTCTTAGCCATAACATCAAATTATATGCGTTTTATCTCTTCTTGAAAACCACGCCTCTAAAATCATCACTCTATATATATAAATATATATACTGTCAAAATAATAACCTTTTCAGCTTCCAAAATCTTGCGAGATGAATTAAAACACCTTTCCTTAGCCTACGAAGTTGATATTTGACATGTGGGTTCAGTTCTGATGATGATGCGTTTTTATGTTGAGCATGACCTGATTCCACACCCAGGGTTGGCTGCAGAAGAAGGAACTCCTCAGCGGTCAACAGCACAGATACGGCATTATGTAACGCATTTAGAAGCATGTTTTTCACTATTATTTTATTTTTAAACTACCCTTCGAACTGGTTTTAAACTATTAACACAACTGTGAAGTGGGCATGTTGCTGTAAAGGTGACTTGTTGTAAATTTGTCGCTGTGATAACCATTTTCGTTGAATTAAATTTTCCCGTCATGACATCTGTTATGTTATCCGAATCGTGACAGATAACCCGACCACCGGCGGAGCACCTGAAGGCGACTGCGCGCCACCCACGCGATCCGCCGCCGGGTGCGACATGTGTCGCATATGGTGTGAACCAGCCTAAGCCCAGCCTAATCCGCCCGTTAAGACAAACAGGATATGGGTCGCTTAAGGGCCGAGCGAATGAGGAGGGCGCACACTGATTTATGCGCGATTTTATTACTTTGGCGCCCCCGTGACGACGAATAATTGCTCGTATGCGCAATGGTTATCTGGAGATTATACTGCGAGGGTTCCGTAAAAAAAAAGAATGGCTATGTTTAGTAGCAGTAAATTATTTAACCAGAATCTGACGTCTTACAAAGGTTATTAACGGCATTTTCCCCCAGACTACTCGCGCCTGTGGTACCAACTTGTGGTGAATTGCTTCATTTCCTATCTCCACTCGTGCCTGCGGCACTTTTAACATATACGATGTGCGTTTTGGATGGCCAATGATGCAAAAGTGAGTTATTTTTAAAGTCTGAGTGGATTAAAAAAAAAACACAATAATAACATGATAATCTTTCGATTCATGATAAATTTTAGGTTTTTTTTGTAAATTTTGAGGTTCGTCTATTAAGGAAACATCCCTTCTCCCCCCCCACCCCTCCCCCTTTCTATGTACTGAATTTGTAATTTATTTAGCATTAGCTTCTACCAAATTGACAGTTTTTCAATAACTCGGCAAAATACACAAAACCACGGACAAAAACTCTAGTTTTGTTCCGTATTAGATCAGTTTTTTTTCATTATTTAAATTAATCAAAGTTTATATTTCATTTATTTATTATTTTTTATATAAAAAAATATATTTAATTTTACATCACCTTTATAGCGTATACAGCAGTTCTAAGGTGATGTAATCAGTTGTAGAAACATAGATCCTCAGCTGACATTTCCAGTATAATAACAGTTCGAACTAATTTTAACTGGACATTAATAAATAATAAGTACCATTGAAATTCGTATATTTATTTATTTATTTATCCATCCATAATACAATACGCACATAAGTACACTAAAAAAATATTTTTTCTATTTTTTTTAAATAAATTTCAGGTTTAAAATATCATTAGCTATAGAAAAGAGGTTCAGGATTAAAATCACTTCACTTGGCGTAATGCCTGTATCGAAGTGATAAATATTCGAGTTATTTTTGTAAATATCCATTAAACCATTCACTTCTCATTCATTATAAGTCATATTCGTAACATTTTCACCGTTTTTCATAATTATTGTTTCTTTTTTAAATCATTTACTTGCTACTTTAATGAAAGTTTGACCGTATTGCATAGGTGCACAGATAGGTAGGTGAGAGTGAAAGACTTTCATAAAATACAGGCCTGTATTTAAACCAGCGTGCATTACCTCAAGCGATGCAACTATCTGTGCGTTAGATATTAATTTTTCTTTGAACATTCTGGCTATATAATCTATTAGAAAAAAATTTCAATCGTTAAAATATTAAAAAGCATTCGAATTTTTTAATTTAGACTTTTATATAAGGTAACCCAACGGCGTTTAACTATTTAAACGAAAAAACCAACTAAATACTGTATTTAAGCAATAAATTATACAATTTTACCATTTATATACATATATATTTATTGCGTTAATATTATATTACAATCAAACGCTTAGAAATTATAGGAGATTTGAATAACATACTATTACAAAAGATATATATTTCCATGCATGTATATATACTAAAAATATACAAATACAAATTAATTAATAAATATAATATATACACAATATAATAGATACAGAATATAATATGTCCAGATTTATGTGTTCAGGTCAAAATTGATGTTAGTTGATTTTTGCATTCCTGCCTTGTTTTATTAAGCAGCCAATATGACACGATTTGCTTGTATTTATAATCAGTGACAGTGACAATGACGGCTTTGACTGGATTGGTCAATTTCAGCGAAGAATATATGCATTCTGAGTGCTAGAAACATCCCACCAATATGGTCCATATGATCGCATCCTAATGATGAGCGCTGTGTCATTTTCATATTAAAAATTTGATGACTTTAATGTTAAATATCTTTACTATCCTACCAGTTTATCTTGGGCATCAATCTATGTATAAAAAATCAGGTTAGTAGCTTCTTAGTATAGAAGCTAAAATAACTAGGGGTTTCTGACTATATTTTTAAACTGTTAATATAGATTGTAATGGCATCTTTAACGATATCGAACTTAAATATTCTGGTAAAACTCAGGATATAAATCCATTTAGCAAAATCTTAATATTAACACGCGAAGGGTAAACTTTGCATCCCTTTCTAAGGTTTATTATAGAAAAGGAGGCTGAAAGCTATAATCTATCTATATATGTGTTACAAATACATTAAATAAAATAAAACAAAGCGGTAATACTACTGACAGCCCATTGACAGAATGAGTTTCGAGCTGTGAATTTTGTGTAATTTCAAATGTTCAATGTCAATAAAGTAATTTTTTCATGAAAAAATAAAACTGAAAATCAATTGTTTCTGAAAACTTCACTGGTATTGCAGGGAATTAAGGCAAACAACACGCGCTAATGACGTATTTGTACGCGCTCGCCACTTAAAAGGTCGAATTTTGGCCACTTGGATATTATAAATGTGCTAAAAGGTCCTGCACTTGAGAGTCGGTTTAAATCTCTTCATTATTATACTATACACATTATTATTATTATTAAGTTCGTATAATCGTATACTTTCGTATAATTTGTGAAAAAAAAACACAGACAACTAGCTTCAAATTTCGGAAGGGACTCTACAACGCGACAAACATATTTCGTAAATAAAGTAATTGGACTCTACAACTGGACAAACGTAAAAATTACTCCTAACGCGTGACGCGGTTTCTGGACCAACATCCCATCCCAATGAGTGCAACGGGCGCAAAGAACTATAACTTTTATATTTTATATTTTTTATATTTTTATATTTTTACGGAGAAAATTGATAATGAATGAGGTGATTGATGTCAGCTGAGGATCTATGTTTCTACAATTGATTACATCACCTTAGAACAGCAAAATACGCTATAAAAATTAATAAATCGATAAAATTAAATGGGGAAACCTGTTAAATAAATATTTTTTAAAAAACTAGGGTGTGTTTTAAACCGTAGCACCCCCGGCTTTTAGGTTAGTGGTCTAGTTTACAACCACGTTCATAGCCCCGACACAAGGCCACGCGGTCTTGGTACGGACGTGACCCAGCAAAGAAAATTCAAACATTTAAGGAAAAAAATGGGGTCTGGATGAAATGATTAATGAGAATTATGAGTAACGTCAGTAAAAATTAAACATAATTATGTATTTGTGTGTACAAGTATATGACTTAATTAAATTTCTAGCTGCAAATCGCTTCAAAAATAGACAAACATGTCTATGACACCTACAACACTCATTACATATGACGAGGGTAGATAGAAGCTAAAAAAGGACGTATTTGTGACGCCAATCTTCGCATTACGGAACCCTCTCGGTATAAACATATCGCAGCCTTGTTTAGCACCCACATAACTACGGTGCGCGCCTCGATTTCGGCCGCGACGAATGGCTCCTTTATGGATTTCTCGGAAGATGGCACTCGCGTGAGAAGTGGAAACGTCGATTCGACTCGCGGGTACACTTCGTAAATTGCATGAAATATAACTTTAATGCTTATATACTTAACAAAAAAAAAACGCATTAACTACCATTTATTTTACAGGGTTACCTCGTTAATTTTACCTAATTACACCGGATCAACTCCAATTGCACGAACTCGTCTCGAAACCCTTATACTGTGCCGTAAGGGTTGCTCATATCAAAAATTGTTTCAAACAAAAATCGTAGGGTAATTATAGGCCAACAATTAACATTTTGAACGGATATAATCCTGTGCATATTAAGGGAGTTATGATTTTTTTTTATTTTGAAAAATCATTTTTTCCCACCCCTATGGCCAATGGTTGGTGCTATCAAAAAAGTTTACTTAGATAAGATTTAGACCCTTATCTAAGGAATAATATAAAATTTAAATGAATTCGATATCTTATATACTAAGAAAGTTATAGCAATATTTCACTTTTTTCTACAGACCCCCCTCATTCCCGCCCCCCTGGTCCGATTTTACCCATTAACGAACTTCACCGAGATTTTGTGCCCTTAAACTTTATGTATCGATTTGAAAGTGATTGGTTTAAAATTACGGCAGTTATCGTGTCCACAATAAAGTGATTTAATCAGAGAAAAATATTGAAAAAAATGTGTCTCAATTGCGAGAAAAACGACTTCAAAATTGAATAGAAATCGTTTTAATGTTTTGAGAACGCATGACGAGAGGCCGGTCGGTGACCCCCGAGCGCACGGCTCGCGAAGCACTTCGAAGGGCAAGAAAAATCAAAAATCTTATGAAAATCTTAATATTCAGATTTTTTTTTTTGTGAGACCCGTTTAGCCATCGCTCTAGTGTCCTAAATTTAAAAGCAACCTGTATAAGCTATCCCGAAACGATTGAAAACCCTTGAAAAAAGTGAAATGACGTATTGGAATGTTGTTTCGTACATGAATCTTCAATGGAAGAAGTTATAGCTAAAAGGTTCATTTCATTAAGTTCAAGTTCATACAAAGATGTTTAAGTTCAGGCGCATAGTACCTACTTATCGCTGTCGAAAATATCGCCGTCTCCCTCTTGCACCTTTAAACAATTAATCGAGTGAGAGGGACGATAAATTTGGCCTGGATAAAGAAGATTTCGATGAATGATATTATCCCTAAAGGTTAAATTATATTTAAGAAAGAAAAAAAGAAATATTTATAAAAGAAAACACGCATTCTGTTAATAATAAAACAGAAAATTAAAATAAAATTCTTATTTTTAGTAGTTTTAATAATAAACAAAAATGACTATGACACCCGGTGGCTACCATATAGTGGAAGGAGATAGTAGCTTATTATAGTAAGCGCTTAGTACCTACCTAACCACTGCAGTGTTTCTTCACTGCTTTCTTATCTAGACCTAAAAATCTGTTCTAAAGTAGGCCATAATCCGTTTTATTTATTTTTATTAGCTTTAGCTAAAATGAACCGTATTTAAGCCCTTAAAGGTAAATTTTTTAAAATGATTTTTTTGTATTAATTAATTAAAAGAAGCTTTTAAATGCGTATATAGATTTTTTTGTTCTCTGCAGTTGAACCATCGAGGAGTTCCTTCGTGTGGAGCCATTCCTGGGCGTGGAATCAGGTCATGCTCACCATAAAAACGCATCATCATCGGATTTGAACCGACATGTCAAATCTCAACTCCGTAGGATGAGAGGAAGTGGTTCTAATTCAGCTGGTAAGATTCGACCTAAACTGACTTACAAACATTGCAACCTAAATAAAAACATTAAGATTGAATTGACCCTGAGATTGATTACTTTGAAGTCGGGTAAAAATGACTAAACTATGCATAGAAATAAACCTAATGTTTAAGCGTAATTATGCAATGGGTTCAGGATTAAATCGTATTGGAAAAACACATTTCTCGGTATAGACATTTTTCATTTGCATAAAGGCGACTTAATACTATAATAATAAATAATATTAATATTAGTATTTTCGTCACCACCATACACACACCATTCTACACACACACACACATTGACACTATATATTCTCACTTTAAAACGCTTTCAAATTATAACACATAACTATTTTTGCAACCAGTCGTGCTTAAAATATCTCTAATACCAGTTATATCTATTTAAATATACAAAGTGAAGTAGTATCCTTTTAAGGGCTGATTTCGGACATCTAATTGAACAATATTTGTTTAACGCCTTTGTTAACAAAGCCCAAAACTGGTCTGAGATGACAAGAGAAAGAGTCCTTAAAACATTTCTAAGTATGGTCGTCTAATAAAATATCAGAACCAGATCAGATCAGATCAAGACTATGTGCATTTTTATATGGTTTTTTTGCTAGATATATGAAAACTTTTTGAACTAAAGTTGTTTAGATGCATGCCCAGATGAATGTATCCTTTATATGTTAAATTGATTATGTCTGTAGTCGGCTTAAGGCGACCCGGGACGCATTTGTCCTTGAGATTTGAAAGAGTAGGTTTTAGCGTAGAAAGAGACGGATATATTCGCCGAGCGCGAATTCGTTACATTTGGAATCGATGAAACATGTTTTTTGTATTTAAATAATTATTATCATTTGAAAAAAATGTTTTTTTTTAAGTAATGTCCTAGATTATTATATTGTCTATCTTTAGAAGGAAAAATTAGGTTCGCGTCACTTACACAATTTAAAAGCAAATCGTTGCAAGAAAAAAACAACACTTTCTTATTTATTTATTTTCATTACTATAATAAGGTGTATTTCGGTTTTTTTTTAAGCAAAGGACTAAATTAATATATGTAGAATATTGTGGTATTTTTAGTTTTAGCCATTTGTCGGGAATAACTTCAACAAAATACGTTACAAAACACGTTTTAGGGACTGGTGGCGCATTAAGTTGATTAATGTATGTGTATGTAACTGTCTTTATTTAAAGCGGTAAGCATTTCTATGAATGAAATAAATAAGATTGTCTCTCGAGAAATATAAATAAAATCTTCAGTCCATTTAATGGTTGATCCGACGACCATTTTGTCGACGCCATGACTATTTATGACACAAAGGCCACAATAAAAGAGGGTAGATTGTATGAGCGATGGTTTCATTGTATCGACGGCTTCGGGCCGTGATCTCGCATAGGCATCGCGCATTCGTATTGGAGAGGCGTGTCGGTGAATACATTAGTGTATTTGTGCCGTTGCGGTAGGGTTCCGTAAGGCGAACTACAGCGACGAATCGTTTATATAAAAAGTAATCAATAGATTGTTGGCAACTAGTCAAACAACCGTAAAGTATGGTTGATTAGTGACAGCAATTTTTTCGATTATTATTAAACTTACTTGGTTGCGAGTAGCGTAATATTTGGTTGCCTTTAACATAATATCTAACCATCGCTACAATTTACAACAGCGAACTGTCAATGTGCGATTACCTTTGTGAGTTTACCACATTTTCCTTGTTCAATAGCCTGTCAATGTCAATCAATGTCAAAGTAATGTCAAGGCAAAAAAGCATAATTATTAGGTTTACAAAAAGTGAGTACAATTTATTATATATATAAATTAAACCCGGTTTCAATAGTTTAATTTAATTTCAGTAGATTTTTTTTATCCAGATATTCGCACCATTATGCCTCGCATAGAACTGACACGAGACACAAAGAAGGAGGAATACTTAAAAAGTGTAAATAGTATTACAAAATGATAAAAAAAAATTTTTTTTTGCCACAGTTTTTTTTATTTTTTATAAAATCAGTTCTTACCAACCATCTAGGACTCTAAAATCTTCCATCTAGCTATTTCTGACGGATTACGAATCGTTTTATAATAATTTCCCCAGATAATTATACCATATGCCAAGTGCAAAGTATCATAAAACACAGTGGTGACAAATCTTAAAGGTAAGCTGTTTTCTAAGCCTTAGTTAAATTAACTCGGATCGTTCAATATATTCAGTGTTAAGGTGTGCGGAAAATATTAGCCCGAAGGAAATCACCCCATCCCTTAAAAGTGTATAAATACAATGCTCGGCCCTCTGGCACCCCTGCGCAGGTTAAAAGAGCACCGGCGAGAAAAGGACAGCCGCGGCGGTAGGGCAGGCCACGCCCCCTCCTCGCACCTGCCGACGAGCCGACCAATCGCGGCGCGGCGCGCGCCAGGGCTGCCGACGGATCGATACTTCCCTTACATTCGTATAGGCGGAGATGCCTGTTTGCACGTAGGCATTTTGCGGACGGCGCTTACGGCGCCCGAGCGATCCGACCCCGCGGCCTTACGGGCTGACGCCAAGCCGTCAATGTTTCGCATATACAATCCTCGCCCCTTAATAAAATATGCAACAAATAATAATCAGACAGATATTTTTATTATTCTCGTTCTTATACGTAATAAGTATTCTATTTTGTTCTGCAACCTTCTTCTGGCCGCCCTTAGAACAGTTTTTTTAACCTAGTTAAAGCGGCCACGTTACTTCAAAATCAACAATTAATGACTGGTATTTCAGTTGTCTATATATTTTATTTTTTTTTTAGTTTTTATTGTGCCATTATGAATAAATACATAAATAATCTAACCTAAAGCCCAATCACCATTGTTGGAAAATCGCATTTTACTGCGATCTTCAAGGAATATGAACTTTAGAATTACCTATACAGGGTGTTTTAAGACCATTCCCTAAGACCTAAGGTGTGTTTATGTTACCTATTACGCGTAAGACATTTTAGATATAAAAATGCGCTCGTGCAAATTCCCCTTTTACTCACGGGCGCGGAGCGGCATCGCTAGCGACCAAACCCATAAACAGGAGCGATTTCATAGCATCGCATAGAGTTTACAAATTTTTAATTCTGAAACCACGATGAATTTTGACGTGAGTTCGTAATCGCCGGGCCAATTACACATACGGAAAGTCCGGTGGTTAAGGCGTTGAACTATCAACCCAAATGCGCGGGTTCGAATCCGCACATGGTCATACCATTTTTGACACTTCAATAACCCCATCTCCCCTGACTCTTGGACAAGCACACTTCGACTAGTTGGCTAGGGCCCAAAATAATTGTATATGACCTAAAATAAATAAAATTTTGGAACCGACTCAAACTAATCTTCGATTTTTTTTTAGACTTTAGCCATTTTAGTACTGAGGTTTCGATTTATAGGTAGTTCCTATATCACACACCTTAAAATATGCATCACACTCTAAAGTTGGGCTTTTAGAGTTTTACATATGATTACATATGATAGCAAACGCATAACTGGAGGCCCGCGCTGGTAAGTAAAATGTTAGGTTAAAATTTAATTTATAGTCGAAAAACTATAACCTGACCATTTTAGGTAGATTTAATTATGAAAGCTATCCATTGCAACGGGTGCCATTGTCATGACTTTTGGAAAATTTCGACATATCTTCGCGTTTCACATCCCCCATAGAACCCAAAACTACCCTCAGTTTAAAAATAACTGATAACTGAAGTAGTTTTACACCAATCGCTTTCAAAGTGATGCATAAAATGTATGGGCGCAAAATCTCGGTTAAGTTTGTTAATCTCCAAAATCAGAATGGGAGGGTTTTTGTGAAAAGTGAAATTTTGCTATAACTTTCTTAGTATATAAGATATCAAATTCATTTAAATTTTATATTATTCTTCAGATAAGGGTCTAAAAATTATCTAAGTAAATTTTTTTGATAGCACCAACTATTGGTCCTAGATGTGGGAAAAATTATTTTTCAAAATTCAAAAAATCATACCTCCCTTAATAAGAACGGGGTCAAATCAGTTCAAGATGTTAATTATAGGGCTATAATTTCTCTATAATCTACTTAACACAGAATGCTGCTTAATACTTTACCAAACTTCAGTTTTTCAGTATAGCAAATCTCTTTGCGTTCCCATTCTCAATTCGTTGCGGTCGACCAAAGAGATGTTACTTGACACATTATTCACAAGCTCATCGACACCACAAAAGTGCTGGCTTATTGCCACTGAACAATATCTACCAGCTAACCCAAATAGGTCGTGTAATTTCGTAATAATACGTAATAAGTATTGTATTTTTCTGCAACCGCCTTCTGGCCGCTCTTAAAACAGGTTTTTATAACCTAGTTAGAGTAGCCATGTTACTTCAGAGCAACAATAAATGACTGGTGTTTAATCTGTTTATTATTATATTAATTTAATTCCTTGTTCAGTGTTATTATATTGTGTATTTATTGTTGTAACTTCTTATTGTACCACAATAAATAAATAAAACTTCTGTTAGTCCTGAACAAACAAATAAAAAAATCACCAAAACGTCAGCGCAGAAATACTTCAGAAGATATAAAAAGCTTATAATACATGCTATTTCAGAAACACTGTGGTTTTGTTTGTTTTTTTAATATTGTTTTTATGATGTTTAAATAATTTTTTTTAGGTTTTTCCCTAGAACAATACATCATCTTTAATGTAAATAAAGTAGGTTACTCATATTTAATGTCGATAACTCTCCTAAAGCCTTTGAAAACCTGTAAAATTCGCATTTTTTAGCATTCTCTTTGTAGGCGCCTTAATAAATGAACCTCAACTTGAAACAACACTAAAGATAGGCCAATTTGAGGTGATGAGTGAACATAAATTAATAAATTAAAAAAAATATATACAAAATGTATAGAGAACTTCCTCATTTGTTTGAAGTCAGTTATTAGAAAAACATAAACAAATTAATCATATTCGAACTAATAAATAGAAATTTTGAAATTAATTAGAATTAATTAATAGTTAATTTTGAATTAGTTAATAGTAATAATAAATACCTATTGAAATTATATTTCAATTGCTTGTAGGTTATTACAATACAATACAACCCTACAATTTAAATTTACAACACAATATAATGCAATTAATATTAACATTTATATACCTAGTAGAATCGTTAAATTTAAAAATAATTAGACGTGTCAATTAATCAATCGTATTCGAAAGCAATTAATTAATTAATAAAAATTAAGCAAACTCGACATTAAGAAAATGTTGAAAATAAAATGTTGAATCGTTCAATCCGACCGCTATTCTTACTCTCATCGCGTGTTACGTGTCCTATTAATTAATTAATTAAGTTATATTAATTAATTAATTGTTAATTATATTAATTAATAAGTCTTATTAATTAATTAATAAGACTTATTAATTATATTAATTAATAAGTCTTATTAATTAATTAATAAGACACATTTGAATTTAGATACCGCAATAATCAGTCATAAAATGGTAGCCCAGCCCGTTTAATCATCTAGAATTATTATTTATTCTGTGCTTTTGGCAAATGTAAAAAAAAGTCCTAATTTGTAAAAATCTACGTGAGTACAATTATGAACAATTACCGTTCCAATTAGATTCCAGACATTCCCGATTGCGCGAACATCAAACACAACCACACGCACCTCACAATCAGTATAGGATTATCCCGCGGGACGATAATTATTTTTTTTTTTATTAATTCAAAAGCACTGGCAACGAATGCGCGAACCGCGTTCCCGGCCGCCGCGCTGTCAGATTCGAAAAGGGAACGCGCTCGCAGCCGAGCTGTCAAAGTGACACTGGCCGGCGAGCGACGGCCCCCTCCCTGCCCCCGCCCCGCCCCCCCCCCCTCACCCGGCCGGCAACCGTCCCGCTCCGTCGCACACTTTCAATCCTCTTAGGGTCTACTTAACTTTTAAGCGTGACTTAAATTTAATTGTGTATTTCGGTTACTTGTTAAGTTCGACTTACTTAAGAATATCTTTTCGTACATCTGTCGCAAATGCCGCAACACTTTTGACATATGACGCGTCATCTGACGTTTTGAGGTTATGTTGTCAGCTGTAGGATTACTAGGATTTTGCCATGCGCGTTTGCTTGAATTGAAGATGGTCAAAATATGCAAATCCAGTCAATTTTAATTAGAAAATATAAAATCAAGTACGAGACGAAAACCATAGATGGCAATACGTTAATGTACTGAAATCGCCCCTAGCAGCGTATTTTAACACTAACTTAAGTTCGACTTAAGGCTTAAGTGGTAGTTGTTTTGATTCTTAGCTAAGGCGGACTTTTAAGTTCGACTTAACGTTAAAAAGTAGTTTAAATACAATGTTTATCGGTTAAGTCTGACTTAAAATTTAGTTTAGTCTTAAGTAGGACCTGAAATTCGGGCCTTGGTGGCCAAACCTTGTTTCTACGGAACTCGGAACGGGTCGCTGCGACACGGACCTAATATTTTAATCACTTTCTTTAGCATAAAATTAAAAACGTATCTTGTGTTTCGCTTATAACTATTAAACTTGGACGGGTCGCCATTTTGTACCATTTTAAAAACGAACGATAACTATTACTAGATATTTAACCTAATAAAAACAAGACGAGAAAGAGATGGAGATAAATAAATGAGCGAAACGGAACGCAGTTGTATAATTAACACATTACGATCGTTTGGCGGCCATCTTGAGACCAATTTTCTGTGGGTTTGACATTCTTAGTTGTAGCACAATATAACACTGCCTTCCTTAGTACAGACATAGTCTAATAAAGAAGGCAGTGCTAATCGCTCCCGGTGCATTTACAATATTCATTTGTAACTGTGATTTCTACTACTACAATTCTATTTCTTTGTCAAATTAATTATGTACAATAAATAAATAAATAAATTAGCGAACGGTCAAATATATCGATACAACAAAAGACGCCATTGTGGGTGCAATTTAGACTCCATGGTACAACTCAATAAAATAGTTAGAGTTGCCTGATCACACTAAAAGGTATCCCCAAGTCAGTTAGATTAAAAAAAAAAACAATAATTATCCAGCCGCTGATTTCGTTAACAAATTACCGGAGAAAATAAAACTTATTCCTAAATTTAGCATTTTTAAAAAAGAGATTAAGAAATTACCTCTAGGAAAAAATATATTATATAGTTTCGAAGAGTTTTAATTAATCTCTTTTCGGTTTCTCCTTTTAGTTTTAATTATATTTATGTAAATTTTGTTTTTTGTATTTCCTGTGTAGGTACTTTATTAGATCTATTTAAATGTTTATTTCTCTGGTTTGTTAAATTAAATTTGTTTTATTTTGTTGCTTGAAAATCCTTTTGTATGTTACAGTTATTATCTCATTCCCGTGTACATTTTTGTATATATTGGAAAATAAATCTTATCTTATCTTATAAATATCTTGCAAGCGGTCTCGTAGGGAAATTTAAACCAAAAATCCCGCGGGACCCACCTGCGTTTAAAATGCGTATTTTCGAAATATTAATCATTATCTATTTACTATTAATATTTCACATACACACAAACAAAATCGCACAAATGTTAAGTTTAAAAGAATTCATTTTGCCAATTCACAGATGGAGCACTGTTTTGTAAAAACCAGAAAAAATTGTAATCTGTCTCAAAAATGATGGAACCATCGACGAACTAATGACAAGAACTATATATATATATGTACTAAATATATATACTAAAAATCGCAGCGCCAACTAGCTATATTTTCAATCGGGAATGGTCCATAGAATAGAGTAATTGCGTAGAAGCGTCGCAAGCGATCTACGGCATTATTCCCTCGCACACTAAACACATATTCACACATATTCTCACCTCGATACGAGAATTGAGGTAAGGGCAATTCTATACAATTAAATTCTGGACTATTTATTAAACAAGTTTCCCCAATTACAATTAAAGTAAAAAAAATAAACTTAAAAAAACCAATAACAAATAAATAATTCATGCCGCTCATCTATAATTGAAAAAAAATCCTAAAAATGCCAACAGGTAACAAAAAACAATTAATATGTTTCACAGAACGAACTAGCGTCTAAATTTATAAACAATCTCAATAAAAAGTAATAATAACATGAACTAAACGTGCGTCTGAATATATATAGGTGTTTAGTCAGTTCTGTAATATGATTTATTCTGTAGTTCTGTTCTAATGTCTAGCCAAGGTGACTAATACGATCTTTGAACTGGCCCGCAGCGGAGGCAGGTATGTATTACTTATGCTTTAGCCGTCATAACGACGTCGGCGTTTTTTTTTTTGTTTTAATATCATCGTACGAATGCGTATTTGCTGCCATTATGGCAACCGGATATTTATTTTTATAGCTGGCCATAAAGGTACGGACATACCGTCCAATAGATTCGAGGCGCGGGTCAAGCCGCGGTCTCCGCACTCGCTAGCAACAAATTGAACGTAGATTTTAAATAATTTATTTATTTATGAAAGTGCAAAACAATAAGATAATTCCCTAATACTACATTTACATGGCCACAAAAATGTAGTAAATATGAATATGGTTGAAAAAAAAACAAATTAAAAAATCAAACTAAAACAATGTGCGTAGAATATGGTTTATGGTGACATTTGTGGCATGGACATGTTTGCGCGTGTGTGTGTGAGTGTGTGTATAATAAAATATATAAGCTATGGATGTTGCACAATTATCCATTTATGGAATACATAATTATAAATCGAATCACATGTAGGTTACACAGATGCAATAGATAAAAACAAGATTTTACAATAAATAAATACCCATTTTTTTTTTATAAAAGCATCCATTTTATAAGATTAGCTACTACCTTAAAAATGAGTAAATTGTTCGCATTTTGCGAACAATTTACATCACCAAATTTATTATTTTTGTAATAAAATTGGTGTAAATCGATCTTATCAATCGATAAATCAATATTATCTGTCGACCAATAGCAACCCCAGAGAAGGGGTAAGAAGTTACCCCTTCTTCTTAGACCGACCTCTGTTCGACCAGTGGCATCTGACAGCGATTATTTAGCGATCATTTCGAACAACGCGGCAGGTCATTAACCTCGATCTTGAACGACCGCGGCCTACTGACCCAGTGACGTACTTATCCGAGTGAGGAGCCATTGAAAAATATTTATTTTCCATGATTTAGAATAGAAACCTCAACATTTTTTTTCTCGAATTCCATAATGAATTTTGATATACTTTCTTAACAAATAACACTAGGAATCGTAGGACCTATTAGCTGTTTTTTTTATTGCGTGGAACCTTGGGACACCCTGTATAATTTCATGTACGCAACACGCGTGCCTGCGTCGCATCACTATGTCCGCACCCTCACACGAGCGGACGACAGCGGCCCCGCCCCCTGCTCGTCCCCGCCGCCGCCGGCCAATGGCGCGCCGGGGATTTGGCGCGCTCGTCCGCCATTGGCCGGCCGCGTGACAGCGCGTTCCATTTGACACATTCGAAATAGTTGCTCCTCGACGCGGCGGGGCGCCTTTGACCGCCTCTGTCTTGGGCGCGACTTTAAATCGTTCCGTCTCATCTGGCGTATCTGTTCCCTTTATAACGATAGCGATATTTCATTATTATCGTTTAAAAAAGATATTTCCAATATCATTAATTAATTGTAACATACAAGTACTTGTAATTGCAATTACATATAAAATATACACACATATTATATATATTTATAACTTTATTTTAACATATACATACAAATCACACACACTTACAACTACCGCAAACATCACTCACAAATTACACACAACACATTAAAATATACATCTATACGTATATAATATTCTTAATCTATATATATTTTAAGAACACTCTTCCAACTTTTTTATGCTAATGTTAATATTTAAAATGTCCGAAATCCATAATTGGTTTTATATACTAGTAATAAGTATTGTTTATAATTATAAAAATTAATACTGTTCGATTTTTCAATAAAGAATAAATAAAAAATAAAATAAAATAAATGAACACTCTACGCATAAGTGTTCGCAATGTTGGTTCTCGGAAAGGAAATATGACGAATTTATTTAGACTTTGTCTTTGTTAAAATTAATACTTATTCTAAAAGGAAGCTATTTTTTTTTTTTATAAATAAAATGGGTAGAAATCTGATGAACCAATTTTTACTTCAGCCCGAAGGTCGCTGCCGTGCGTTCAATCGAGTCCTCAAACATTAAGGTGATTTCTATTAAATTTTTAATTCGTTTCTCCCGAAATCCAGAAGGATTTTTCCAATGTTTGATTGCTGACATGTTTTTAAACTAAGTTTTTTTTTGACAAAGAAATACTCGAAGCAAGTTTTAATTTTTTTAAATTACATTTAAATTAAGCAAATTATTTTATTGTTGTGATTAAGACGCCAGAATCTATAACAGGGTACTTTTAAATGGAAACAATTCAATCGCGAAGCGACTCATCGCGAGTGCTGCAAGCCCCAGATAGACGATACTGAAAAAAAACAGAAATAATCATCTGTGGCTGCAGAATTGTACACCTCACAAAACATTCTTTTAAACTGTACCAAACAATTTGCGTACTGTTCAAATAAAAGGTTGTGTCCACCTTCAGGACTGTTTTGTTACATCAACCGAACGCGGTGGTCCGCATGACGCAGTTCTTCTTCATTCGTATGGCTTGCGTTGTCGGGGAGGCGCAATAGGGCGTAGTTCCCACTGCCCTAGTGTTGTTTGCATGCTGCGAGGCCGTTCATTACTGGCAAACGACGTCTCGTTTCTCAATGGCGAAACTGGGGGTTTCGAGCGCGGGACCTCTGGCTTTAGAAGCAGGCGCTTATGCCACTGCGCCTCCAGGCAGTCGGCCAGATTTTTTTTTAATACTGGCCGCGTGTAGAATTAATTTCCTTATAACTGCGACGGGTGGAGATTTCGCGACGTCAACGTGACATCTGTCGAAAGTCGAAATTTTCGCACACCAAACAGCACGACATGGATAGAGTTTAGAATAGAAGCGCCGAATGCTCGCCCCGAAGGATAAGAGCGATTGGACGCGAAGCCAGCCCGCAAGAGTGCCGTAGTTATTTTGGTAAATACAAGCGGAGAATTGACGAAAATATTACCAACCTAGCGGACTCCATATTTCCAGGTTTCATATCCGGGTTATTATAGAAGGATAAAGGTTTTTTTTCTGAAAGAGTATAGTTCAGATCAGAGGTTCCCAAACTTTTTTGTGTCGTAGACCCCTTGCCATCTTAGCTGATATTGATTTTTTGTAAATTTCTAACTTTAGTGAAGTTTAGTGTTAAAAACTTAAAGTAAAATCACATGTTAAGTTTTATACATTTATTAATTGAATTTAAAATTAAAACTAAAGATAAAATTTTGTATCTGTTATATAAAATAAACTAAGCAATAATTAAATGTTTTTATTGCGAAGGATGAACCTGATGTTATAATAATAAATTATCAACATTTGGCGTCAATTTTGTAAGGTTCAATCTTAAACCTCCTCGGCTAATGAACCTAATCGGTTAAACCTCCTCGTGGACCCCCAAAATGTTTTTTCGCTGACGTAGACCTCTCGCAGGTTGTCATAGACCCCTGGGGGTCGATGTAGACCACTTTGGGAATCACTGGTTTAGATTTTGGATAAGTTTTTGTCATACATTGATTCTTTTTTCATAACTAACCAAAATCGGTTATGAGACAATGAATGGGCCCCTTAAGAAATGTTCACAACTTAGAAATGATAATCTCGATCGTATATAGATGGCGCTTTATTGATTTGTAGTTTAAACTCACGGAATACATTGCTATCTATCATTAAAATTATGAAACCGTCTCCGTGGACTCGAGGGTGGATCTGCAGTCCCTGGGGTCAATGCCCTTCGACACGCCGGAGGTAGATTTCACCGGATCAAAGTAGGGGATAGGCGTGTAGCAAATCCTTCCGTATACTGTGCCGTAAGGGTTGCTCATATCAAATCCCTTATCTGAGGAATAATATAAAATTTAAACGAATTTGATATCTTATATACTAAGAAAGTTACAGCAAAATTTCACTTTTCCGAAAAACCTTCCCCGTTCCTGGTCTCCTGGTGACGGCGTAGGTTTACGTCGTGATGATGCGCGATGATTGTCTTTATTTCTGGCAGATGGAGTCCGTCTCCGAGGCGCAGAGCAGCGCGTCGGGGCTGATGGAAGACCAGCGCGCCAGGGAAGCGGACGCCTGTCAGCCGAGGGTCGTCTGCAACAGGCCAACCAGACCCGCGTGAGTGACATGTTCATAGCGTAACGGATGTAGGGCAGATCCGTGCATAGGCCGTTATTACGTATCACCACAAACCTGCATAAACCTAACCAGCATTCTGTTCCGTAAAGTATAACAAATTTGAACAGAAACCTTGATACCTAAGTAATATTATACAATTTAATTTATTAGAAAAAACCCCCTATTATTTTATGTACAGTATCTCTATTTCATATTATAATTATGAAAGCTTTTCACTCTCACCTATCTATCTGTGCGCTTATGCAATACGGTCAAACTTTCATTAAAGTAGTAAAAAAAAGAAACAATAATTATGAAAAACGGTGAAAATGTAACGAATATGATGTGAAATAAATGAAAAGTGAATGGTTTAATGGTTATTTACAAGAAAACTTACGTTCAACGTAGGATATGTGAAAATTAATCGTCATGGCTAAAAAGAAAAGTGTAAAATGAAAAGAAAAGTGTAAAATATATGCATATTACGTGCAAATCGTATAGATATAGTAAAATTGTATAATGCATTGCTTAAATACCGTATTTAGATGATTCCTTATGTTATAATAAGCAATTATAATAATCAATACATATATTATATATATTCAGCTCAGCGCGTAAGTATGTGGATAAAGATAAATATCTTAATATAGAAAAGTCTACCTTAGAACGGGTATTGCCTAATTAGGTAGAACTTTGCATTTATGCCAATTATGTGTTATGTTGCTATATCAATAAATAGATCTCCTAAAACACGTAGATGTATAGGTACGCTAGACCAATGCGATATTATCTGTCTTACGTGTCGCGTCCAAAGGTAGCGGGTTCGAATCCGCACATGGTCAAACCATTTTTAACACTCCATTACCCCCCTCTGACTCTAGGCACATATATGATCCCGGGAACAGGGATAACTATGGTCTAAATCCCAAATATTCGACTAGATCCCAAATGGTCGCCATCTTGAATATAGGATGGAATTATAAACTGACCGCTAATAAATAACACGTCCTAACAGTCATGCTGTCATTATTTATGTGTCGAAGTTTCAATCTTCAGTGCTAAAAATGTGTCGACTTTAATGTTAAATATGTATATTATCCGACCAGCTCTCTCTGTGATCTAAACGGCTATGCACTTCGAGTTAAAGGTTGCAACAGACGGACATAGTACGGGGATAGTAGCTACTTACAGATGAATGTGCTTTGCGCACAGTAATATATTATATAAACTTTTAGAGGAATCAATTCCCTCTTTGTTCCCACATTGATCTCCTACTTAGGATCACGATAACGATGGGATGACCGAGACAAAGATTGCACTTAAGCCTAGAAATAATCCGAGCAGGTAATGTCGTCGCAATATCGCTTTTATAGAATAGACATTTTGATTTTTTGCACGGCTCACTTTTTAGCGTACCTCAAGATCCACACGACGAGGCACGAATGACTCCCGTAGTCCTTTCCGTTGAGGAGTTATGACGTGCCACAACCAGGCGATTCACCGCTAACCCTACAACGTGTTGTTTTTTGTCGCCCAGGCACCTGCCAACCGCCGGCGGTCGCAAGAAATACATCCTCTACACGAAGCTGCTGGACGTGAACAGCAAGACGAAGCAACCGTATCTGGTGTACGGTCGCGACGAGGAGATGCGCAGGATGAGGAAGAGAGACAGACACAAGGGGGCTGCGGGGTACGCGACCAGGGACAGGGCCTCGGAACACGGCCACGCGCACCGGAGAACGATGCACAGCAGGTTAAAACCTTTTACGATAGTCGATTCGAGAGTATAGCCGGTTATTTGGATCACGGTGGACGAAGGGACATGGTACGAGGGTATTTTTAGGGGTCTCCGAGTGAGCACGGGGTGCAATATCTTATAGGGGTGATAACGTGGGGTTTCCGGTGCCCTCGTTATCTGGTGGGAGTCCAGATAGGCTCATCCAGTAGAACCAGTTTCTGGCTATGAAGAAATACAAATAGAAATAAATAAATAACGTGTAATAGCTTCGACTTGTATGTTAATTGATTAATTATAAAAGGTCTACTCCAAAGACGCGGTGAGTAAAGACTGAAAGTACCCGTCTTCGGGACTATTAATCGCCATCCCGTTAATCAAGTGTCATATTAAGTAGCAGACATTTCCGCTTACTTTATTAATGAGCAAATTTTAATTATATGTAGAACTCTACCTACATTCTTGAGTACTCCTCTAATACAAAATATATGTAGATACATCTCAGGGAAGTAAAAATCATACTCCCGTGGAGCATTATCGGGTAGGTGGGTACAAAATTTCTGTTTTAATTTGCCCCCGTTTCAAAGGGTATAATACAACACCACAATATTAAGTTATTTTGTAACATTTTTAAAATTATTATTGAGAATAGTTTACCGAGAAGATGACGGTGCATCCATGGCATTGGTTTATCCAAGCATCTAGATGATAGCCTATAGCACTTTAAGGTTATTTTTATTTGCAGGTCACGTGACAGTTGCGACAGAGTAATCAGGAGCAAGCACCACTACCACCGACGGCAGAGGAGGGATCCGGGACCATCATCTAGTAGTCAAACAACCACACCAGGCAGCTTCGCTTCGCACTCGGGCAACGAGATCGAGCAGATATTCATGAAACCACACCGCGAGAGGTCCAGAGGTGCACAGCACAAAATCTACGTCCAAGGTCATTCCTCAAAGTCCATCGACGCTTCGGACACGGAATTTAGAGCCGAACCGTCCCCACCGCTCTACGGAGCGACGCAGACAATCAACATGCACCCGAGCCTCCAGCACATGGTATCGCTTCTCAGGGAGACATCCGCGCGGACGGCACTCGGTGCCTCAGAACCAGCAGACTTTGACGTGGGAAAATACACCCACCAGAAAACCTCACAATTCACAGTTTCATATTCTACGGGTAGATCGGTCAGCTATCACCAAAGCGACAAGATCGTACGCAAGAAGAACGCAATTCCCTCCGATGAGTCCGTCGAGATAGCATATTATTCGTCTTTAAGTTTGAAATCATCACTTCCAATCACACAGCGCTCTTCCAGCTTCGTGCTGCGGCTGGTTGAGCCCGCTTTGGAAAACCGTCAGTTGAAATGTGGGGAAGTAAAGTATAGCCGCAGTAGATCGATGTATGCCATTGGAAAGGAAACTAATTGCTTTGGTGGTGACCAGCAGCGTGTAGTGGAGACGATCAAGATGCCATCGACTGTACCTAGGATTTTAACAAAAAGGTCCAGGAGCGAAGAATGCGATGCCTCGCCGCGGCAGCAGTATTCCTTCGAGCCTGCCTCGTCAACACTATTCCTCAAACCAGTGGACTCCTTATCCTACCTGCGTCTCTATCCTGCCAAGCTACCACCATGCGAACTACTTCGGCCGGCACGTTCCAACGCTATTCAAGCGTTCAAAAGTCAGTTGGCCAAGATCAAAAATAGCAAGTCGCCCGAGCGATTCCTGCATCGAGGACAAGACTTTAGCGCGAGCAAGACTGAGTATGCCCCAAGCCCAAGTCCGATCCAGTCTTTCAAGCAACAACTCGAGAATTCCAAAGATGTTTTATTTCATCCACGGTTCCCCATGCAACGGAAAGCTCAGCCGACAAAGGTCATCCCGGGGTATTCTCACAGGGAGTTAGATGAACCGCCTCTTACGTTAGAAGATGCCATCAAGATGATGTATTCGCGTAACTTCGAGCAAGCATCCCACGAAGACACCAGCTCACTACACAGATTCTCCTCCTCCAGGATTGACATCTATTCGTCTCTAAGACAACCGTCCAACGAGATAAACAGAACGGATATGCTAGTTCCTAAACTCAGCTGTTCCAACCTCAACTTCGGAAAGCGGATCTTGTCTTCACAAGATCTGCAATCGATCACCAAAAATAACCCTTCAGATTCGCAGAGTCGCACCGGCGAAGAAACCAACTCTTATGGGCTGAGGAGACTCTCCGTCAACCGAGTAAGTCATCGTGATGCACTCTCATATCCGCCCGTACCGAAGGAGTTTGGACCTCATATTATTAAAAATGGAGTCCAGTTTCCTGATTGCATTAAGTTACATTACTGTAAACCACGATATGTGGTGCTGAGACTTTTAGAAGTTTATGATGCCACCGCCACAAAAATTGAAGATACATCACAGCCATACTTTTTCGTCAAAAAGGTGGAACAAGCTCGCAATCCCGCATTCGTAGAGTTGTATCCAAATTATATATTTCCGTATTGGGATTTTCACTTAACAGAGGAACCTGTATATACCCTAAAAAATGATTACCCAAATCAGACTAAATGCAAGTCGATGATAGTTGATAGACACCCAAGCTTAGAATCGGTGCATTCAGAATACCAACTGAATAAATCAGTTTTCTACCGCGAGTTCTCTTTTCAAGTGCTAAAAACATACAATCAACTGTATGCTCATTTTGTTACGATCTTGAATGAAAACCCGGAACCTATGGAAGTCACCAATGCCATACCGAACATTTCGTTTATGAGCAAAGGAGGCGTACCACCGCTCTATCGCCTTTCGAACTACCAGCTCAATAAAAGGAAGTATGTGCCTGACACACCAGTGAAATTGCGTAGTGTCAAGGAGACAGGCGTCAAGTCACCCATCCCAACTCCGAGGAGTAGGCGCGCTGCCGTACCATATAAAGAAGATGAAACGAAGAAATCCAGCGCATATAAGCCTGCTCAATTTGATCACCCAAATCTGACATCGTACAGTTCTAAATCGCCCAAACCTTGCGCCCGCAAAGTGGTAGAATCCCCGATAAGGCACCAGCATCAACCTTGTGAAAAAGGAGCCCGGTCAATCAGCGACGAAGAGGAAGGTGGTGTAATTCAACCTACTTGCGAACCGATAGGGGTTCAACGATCCGTAATCAATGATCAACATTCCAGCCAGTGCGGTGTACCCAAGCAGTGTTATCATGGAAAAAAAATTAAAGGACCAAGACTGTGTGACAAGGTATCCCCATACCAGCACCATACCAAGCCATTCAGCCACCATACGGGCAGTAATGAGTCTAAGTGCCCTAGAGATAGCATACCCAACAAGACAAGTTTTGATGATATCCTAGAGTCATTCAATAGGCAACTGGATGAAGTTGAAACGCCCCCACATATTTACTCAAAGATAAAGAGAGGACCCTGTTCAAAAAGAGAACCCCAAAGAAACTCGCTGGAAAGACTAACAACTCATATAAAGAAGCATCTCATTAACGGTAAGGAAGTACTCAGGAATGATTCCAAATACAAATGTCGGAAACGACAGGAATGCTACTTGGAAAACCCGTCAAGGTCACATCATTGCATGAAGGATAAACATTCCTCGAGGCATCACAAAGATGATTACAAAGGTTTGATGAATGACGAAGAAATCGCAGAATTCATGCGACAGTGCAAAATGGCAAAAACCACACCGAGTACAGTCATAAAACAGTACATGGACTTGAACCCTCGCGGGAACGTTATTCAGAACGTGACCGGCCCACGCGTGCCCTACGACGTCAGGAAGAAATTAAACAACCTACCTGACGAATTCTACTTCAAGCTGAAAAGATATTTAAAGGCACGCCTCGCGAATAGTCCTAGCCAACCACGGGACGAGAGCACCCCAAGACATCCACACCACAGCAGTAACTACAAAAAATATTCTCATACCACACCATCAAGTTCTTCTGTTGACGGTTTAGGACAAGGTGCACGTAAGACTCACTTCCACGAAGAAAATAGAAAATATGACAGCATTAAACTAAGTGCGTTAGATAAAGAATCTATAGAGTATGTGCCCGAATATACAGAGAAACCAAAAAGAAAAGAGAAGGCACTTTTCGGGAAACAATCTTATCCTCACTATCCACTTTTATCAGCTTTTCAGACATTACCAACATGGGCAGCCACTGACACGATAGAAAAGCCTAATGTGATCATGTACAGAAATTCTTCAACACAATATTGTGACACATATAGCCAACTGAGTACGGAAGAGTCTGACCCTAATATACCTGTATCGGAAAAAGGAACTCCATACCCTAATAAATTACAATCCCATGAAGTCCAGGACTATTTTAACTGTCAGGATAATCCCTGGGAGGTACGCTCCATGTACTGTTTCGAAGAACTTACGGTGGTGACTCCGATAGAGAACGCTAACAGCAATAAACTGATAGATTCTTCGCAGGATACCAAAGATAGAACGGAACCATCCGCACCAAAACAAACAAAGAAGGACGAAGACGATAAGCCAAGCACTAGCCGAATACCAGAAACCACGGACCGCCAAGAAAGGTTAATATAATAATACTTATTAGAGGAAATACTTCAGCTAACTACCAAAGATGATAACCTAAACACAGAACAATAGAAAATGCCCAAAAATACAGAAGCAATACTTTATTTTTTTCTACAAAAGTAACATTGTAATGATTTCCAAGAAAATATATTTCTTTATTGTAAATATAACGGAATGCATTTTATTATATTAAATGTCTAAAATAGTGACAAAATTATTGCTTTTCATGCTAGGACCAAATATTTTTTATCAATATGAGGCATAGATGCCGAGGACGGATCTAGAAGTCCTTCCGGGGGGCTTCCTCCTGGAAATTAAAAAAAAAAATATGTCTAAAATACAGTTTTAGGCTATTTTTGAGTGTTTTCATCCAGCATGCTGAAGGGCGAGATGACCTAAACATCATCTTCCTTTGGGCCCGTCGCTACACGAGCTGGCTTATTCCGAGGATTACGCATTATACTTCGGTTCTCAGTCAAATACCACCAGCATGCCATACCAAGCGTAGACTTCTCGTGAAACTAGACTTGGGTGGAAGACCGGTGACACAGTTCTAATTTTGGCCTCGTCTGTTTAAGGCTGCAATTTGAAAGCCTTTGTAGTTGATCCACCCACGTCAATTCTCCAGCCCCAGTCTTTCCTCCAGCCTTCGAGAAACTAGAAAGACACTCTTACATTAGAGTAATATATTGTTTGTGTTGTTGAGGAGGCCGCCACTGTTAGACGCAGTTCCGAGTCATGTTGTTGTCTTCATGCTTGGAAGCCATTCAATGGGGACAATGTCTGTAATTCTATAGGTGTGCTTGTGTTTTGTTACCAGCTTAGTTGACTGTCCAGCAACATTGTTTATTCTCAACGGAGAAATCGGACAGGCAATTTTCCCTCTGCACTACTAACCGTTACGTTTACTTAAGATTTTAAAAAGTGGCTTTCGGATCAGTACCTAACTCGTGTGAGAGTCATATAATTGGCACTGTTGAATTAACTGTAGAGGGGTGGCGCAGTGGCATAATTGCTTAATTCTTAACTCAGAGATTCCAGATGTGATCACATCCTCGTGACATCAAGCCGGCCAGGCAAACTCTGTTTCGAATCAAAACTCTTGGTATTGCGCGACGTGAGGGAGTAATTTGTCAAGACAAGAGTGCTTTACGAGACGGCTCTGTGTCATTTGCACACCAGTTTACCCATGATGTGATACAAGTCCTGACAACGTTCCATATTCCTTTTTGAAAACTAAGCGCACGTGGGTGTATATAAATATCAGACCTCTAGATAAAGTCAGAAGATCATCACCTCAGAGTATTATGTTCTATTTCTCTCTGTCCAACGCAGGAAAATGTTGCATCGAATGAAAGGGAAGTCCATCCATCCCGTTCTCCTGTTACTCTTCACGATTTGCGCCTACCAACTCGGCGAGTCCAGCACGAGGAGCGTGATATTGCACACGGCCTTCAGCGCGGTCAACATGCTGAACGAACCTCTGAGAGGGCACTTGGAGGACGTTTTCAATTCATTGCCGGTTCAGTACTTCGTAGACATCCTGTGGTCTGTGATTCTGTTCGTTATGGTCGGGTTTTATCGTTAGGACGTTTAACCTCACTTCCAGTGCGTCGCGTTGGAGCGGCACCATTTCGAGTTGAAATAATCTCGAGAAATAAACAATAGAAAGTTTGATACAAATAACTTTTTAACAAACACAGGGACTTTTAGTAAAAAAAATTTTAAAGCTATAACTCCTAACTGAACATACATACATTTTGATGAGTAATAATTTTAAAAATATATATAGATATGTCTCATCGGTTGCGGTCGTTTGGCAGCAATAGGTTCAGTCGATCATGACAGTTCACAGCCGAATGACGCGTTCTTAACGTCCACATAGGGTATACAGGTTTGCTCTTTTTACAACACGTTTTGACCGGTGAATTTATATGTAGTAGGTTCTCTAGTGAATGTATTGTAAAAACCTATCTTTTCAATGATAGGCTATTCATAAAAGAATTTTATATTGCCTACCTCCGTTTTGTTTGCCTTGATTTTTTGTAATAATAATATTTTTATAAAAATAAAACGAAATTTCAAACTAAATAAAAATAATAGTGCGTCTCCTTGCCAAAATGCCAAAGTGATCACCTCAATCGGATTATCGGAGAAACCTGCTTTGTGATCTGTTTGAAGTACGTTGGAATGCGGGTAAATATTGAAACGTTTATTTATTAACAGTTAAATTTATTTTGTTAAAACTTTACACGTGCATTTTCACGAGTGCTACAAAGTAGATTATGGCAAATTCGGAGTCCGCTCGCGCTCGCTACAGATTTCCGACCACCTCAGCGTACGTTGTTTCGAAGAATTGTGCCTAGGAGAAAGTTTACCCTTAAACCATTGTTTCGATGGGAGCCCTGCATACGCCGAGCCTTCCTAGTGCTAGTTCCTTCGTCTGAAGCCAATCTTGGGCGTAAAGTTAGGTCATGCTTGCCATATGAGGGAGTGGTTCTAATTCAGCTTGCAAGATTTGACCCGAACCGACTAACAAACATTGCAAGCCGAATAAAAGCTTGTGGAAATGACTTGCGGATGGATTGTGTGACATTTAATGGATAATAAAAAGTATATTAATAAAAAATAATAAATTATGTGAATCCTTGTCACTTTTGTATTTATATCGCAAAGGTATATGTCGGCGCTCAGCTGTCGTCAACGGAGTCAAGGATATTTCTTAATAAAATAGCGGTGTCTCGAGACATCTGCTCATTTCACTGACATAGCTTATTAATATCGCGCTGGCAGGAAACGTTTCCTCGAATCTCTCACCATACTTCATGGGGATTAGATCGTGTTCCGAAATTGCATGTAAAAGGGCCCTTAGGTGCGGTGACAAGGGTTGAGGCTGATTAAGCTGTCCCTGAGGACATTTTACAAATTCAAGTAGGAACAGAAATGTTGGTAAGTCACACATTATTTATTATTATTTAAAATAACATTTACTTTGGAGGTACCGTTCCTCCGGTGGTATAGCTGATTGGCAGGTGGTGCAACGAAGTTACTTTAAAGCCAAGTTTTTTATCCTTTTTCTTAGGGAAGGGGTCTTAGGGGATGGCTTGAAGACGCTGCAGTTGAGACTAATCCACTCTCTAATGGTGCGCGGAAGAAAGGAATGAAATCCGACATTCTTTCTCCTAAAATTTCCTTTATTTTGTGAGAATGGTCTTTTCGTGTTGATCAAAAATTGAACATTAATCGACCAAAAATATTGGAAAACGTTTGTCGATTATTACGAGAAAAATGAATTTAAAATGTCATCAAATGAAACATTTGTCGTAGGTTACGTCAAGTAGCAAAGGAGTCTAATTTAGTAATTAATTAAAAAAGTATTCTGAATTTTCTTTTAATTAAAATATTATTTTCATTAAACCGATTTTGTTGTGTTATCGATCAACCCCCTAAAAAGACTAGTGATTTTAAATATTTCTGTATAAATTGACATTTTAATAAATCCTGTCAAAATCTTTATCAAGCGATGTGACTAATCGAGTCCAACGAATGCGATAGCTGTCAGATCTAGAATCCCCTTGAAAATACCTAGAATCGTAGCGGTTGATTAAAAAATGAAAAACTTCAAAGTTCGAATAAATAATATTTATTATTGCTTAAAGTTTATGGAGTATCCTTTGTTCTCGGGGTCCTGATTGAGCTGGAAGTTCTCCGTGGACAGGCCGAACGGCTTCAGGATCATGTTGCCGAGCGACTTCAGGTTCGTCATCATTTCGCGCTTCAGCTTCTCGTTGCGCTCCTCGATCAGCGGCGGCAGCCGGCGCATCGCGGCGTTCGCCTTTGCATGCGCCCGGTCCAGCTCGACGACCTTCTGGTAGTCCGCGAGGCTGTCGTCGAGGTGATCGCAGAGCTCGTAGCATTGCGCGCGTCTGTTTGGAAAGAAAACGCCATCATTATACCACTCACGAAACATAATGCTCCGGCGTGTAATCACTTAGAATGTGTTACCAACCTCCAGAAGTTATCGTATAGTATCTTATTACACCCTTAAATTAAATGTATGCATAAAGCAAATGTTTTTAAACATAACTTTTTTAATATTATTAATTTTAAAATTACGGCTCCGTCACGACCTTTATTTGTCATGCAGATTCGATTAAAACTTTAAAATTCAGGAATCGGTGGTGATATCTCGAGATCTGACATCGCAAGCATTTCGCTATTGGAGTCGATCCATGGAAGTTACGCTCCGAATAGTAAAATGTACATTTTAAAAATACTCATAATTGGACATGAAAAAAAAATAAAATACTGATTCTGCGGAGACGACGAACGTAGCCACCCTCGACGCTCGGCACGTTAAAGAGATCGAGGTTCAGAATGCGGCAAAATGCATTGGCTAAGAAAAATGGTACTTTTGTAGGACCCGGTCAGTTCCGATGACGATGCGTTGTTACGGTAAGCACGACCTGATTCTACACCCAGAAGAAACTCCTCAACGGTCAACAGCAGACACTTAAATAGAAGCTTGTGTTGTAAAAATGTATTTCTACAATTAATTTTATTTCTTCTATATCTACAAAAAAGAAAGTCACATCATTACAACTTTTGTGTGGAGAATTGACCGAGCTGTCAATTGTCCTCTTTGAGTAAAGCATCGCGATGGTCGAGTGGTTAAGGCGTTGGACTATTGACCCAAAGGTCGCGGGTTCGAATCCGCAAATTATCATACCATTTTTAACGCTTCATTACCACATTTGGCCTAGTTGAGTAGGGCCCAAAATAATTGTATATGACCTAGAACCCACCTGAAGTAGGCTTTGATGTATTGGTCGTCGTAGGAAATAGCCTTGGTACAGTCAGAAATGGCCGATTTGTACCGTTCCAGTTTCATTTTCGCCGCGGCCCTGTTCGAGTAGAGTATCGCCCTATCCTGACGTTGGCTGTACGGGCAGATTCGCAGCGCGTCGCTATACGAGTCCAGCGATTTCTCGTATTCTTTGGTTTTAAAAGCAGCGTTGCCGGCTTCTTTCAATTCCTGAAATGATATTAAAATTGATGACAATAAATAGTCACCGACGGGTTGAAATTTTAGTCCTTCTTAGTTAGGATCAACTTAACTTAAATTGAATCGGGCATTTCAGTTACTTTTTAAGTTTGACTTTGTTAAGAATATGTTTTCACACTCGCCGCCATGATATGTGTATCAATATCTGCCGCCACTGTCGCATCGTGATCTGACGTTTTGAGGTTATGCTGTCAGCTTTGGATTAAAATCCAGTCAATTTAACTGGTTAGAAATAAAAACAAGTAAGAGACGAGAACCACGATGACAACACACATACACAACGGCTTGACTTAAGGCTTAAGTTGCGGTTGTTTTGATTCTTAGCTAAAATGGACTTTTATGTTTGACTTAGCGCTAAAAATGAGATGAAATACAACGTTCATCTATTAATTCTAACTTAAAATTTAGGTGAGCCTTAAGTACGATATGAAATTTCGTCCCTAAAGAAGTTTTTTAATCAATAGGTATTTAGCGTAATTTTTAATAATATAAATATAGCAATACTTAGCGTAATCATTGATCTCTATCAAGTATAGTAGGGTTTCCTAGCCGTTAGGATCAATGGATGGTGCTATCAAAAAAAGTTTAGATAAGTTTTAGGGCCTTATCTAAGGAATAAAATTAAATTTAAATTAATTCATTATCTTAAGTATACTAAGAAAGTTATAGCAAAATTTTACTCTTTCGAACAAACCCCCTATTCTCACCCCCCTGGTCTGATTTTGCCGATTAACGAACTTGACCGAGATTTTGTGCCCTTAAATTTTATGTATCAATTTGAAAGTGATTGGTGTAAAATTACGGCAGTTATCGTGTCCACAAGAAAGTTATATAGAAATATTCCGGAAGTCACGGTGCCGATTGCAAAAGGTAGTTTTTCTAATGAAATCTACCTAACAGTGGGGAAAAAATATAGTCATAACTGTTCAATATGTGGATATTTATATTTTGATAATAACAATATTTTTCTTTATGAAAGTTCTCGTAAACGCTTTGAGGAACAGTATAGAACTGGAATAATTCTGCATTTTATTGATTCTGGTACATTCTGGTCGTGTAAAGCACGGTGCTAAATAAAGAAGAGATAGCCTGCGTCTGGCGAGTATCAACGCCCGATACTAAAGGCTCTTCGATCCCGAGATAACGAGGGACTCCTCATTACGAAGAGAAGTTCCATTATTACAGTATTATTTTTTTAAACGTTACCAATGCTTTTTGTATAGCCGATGCTCTTTCTTCCTCAGTCAATTTATTGTCTATGGCTTTGAGAGTCTCCTCATCAGCTTCGCTGTCACTGCCTTCAGACTTTTTCTCTGTTTCTGCTTTCATGAAATGCTCGTCGACGTCTTCTGAAATATAAATAGTGAATAGGTCAAGTATTTGTCGGCGAAAACTCTGATAAATCGCGCAGACCATGAAGCTAGCAACTTACGACGGTCCTGCAAGTGGCGGTCGCCCGATTCATAGGTATCTACGATGGTCACTCCATTAGTAGGTAGCTAATGGTCGTTTGCTATCATAGTATACGTAAATAGGCAATGCTTGACAATAAAATAAATACATCAATTATGACAGTTACTAAAAGGAGCAAAAATTATACTAGCATAACAAAGAAAATTAATTAATGTGAAAATTAATTGAAGTATAGTATTTTTTTAGTAACATTTACCACGAATTATTACTGTGGCCTCGTTTGTTTAAATTGAATTTATTCCTTAACCCGTTCCAGGCCTGGAATGTAACCATAGACTGACTTAGACTAGTTTTTCTGATTTTAGTTCATCACCTTATGAGCCGTAACTTTTACAATTGCTATTTCGTGCATTTTATCAATTAATTTTCCCTAACCCTAACGGAAGGAGCCTGCAGGGTATTCGATTCGTAACCCTTCGTGACTTGAATATCGGCAGTAAGCCGTATCGCTCTCTAGTAACCTTCAAATTAAACAGTTTATCGGACGAGTTTTCCTTATAATATCCGCACCCTTTGAAGATTTGTCTCTGCAAACCAAAAAGATGACAATTGCGCACGATTGACGTCTTAATTGAATGACAACCTTAAGGAAATGAACATCTCAGTTTTGATATTTGTAAGGTAGGGTACGACAAAGGCAAAATTGAAGAACAACGCTGCATACGGGTGTTAACGGCGTCACAGAGCGAGAACGCTGAATGATATAAAAATCAATTTATACACATAGGCAGAGATGCAAACCAGGATCGGCGATCGTTCTATGATTGAGTGTTGTCCTGCGTCCGGTAGATGGCCATATTTTATGTTTTCTAGTTTTACATTGTATATCAGAATTATATCATTATTTCATAATCGACAAAATAAAACTACAGAGGTAAGTATAGTTGATATAAAGATGCAAATTCAACTAAGTTATTTAAAATACATTGATTCTGGTTATTATTATTATTATTATTAGTTTTATGCAGGCAGCTTAAGCTGATAAGCCTAAATCTGCACTTGTATCGTCTCTGATAAACTTGTCCACTTATCACTGCACTTGGTAAGTTATTCCATGCATTCACCACTCTATTTGACATGAAATTCTTCCTCGGATTAGAACTAAAGGTTGTACTTGAGAGTTTTAAATGATGTTGAAAAAATATCTTTGAAAAAAAATCTTATAAAGTTAACTTATCATTTTGTGACTGTTTTTGTTTGAAAATATTGCGCGTCTCATCAAGCCTAGCTAAGCCAAACAGCCGTTAGATGAAATGGCATGATTTATGACCGCGTCCAACACAAACAACAGCTCTTCGGGAAGATGCCTCTCGGTAAGATTCGACCTTCCAACGATGGAATGGCCAGGCACTCAATAAGATAAAAATGGTTTGTAAGTTAGGGTATGGTTTGAAGATAGTTTTTCATACCTTGTGGATCGTGTGCCAGAGTTGAACTAGTAATGGTCAAGGAAGCAAATATGTTTTCATTCCAATTTAGACAATTTCAATTTTCTCCTTCAACTCACTACTCGCAAACGGCTTCTGTCATCCTAGCAGATTCAGACAATTGACACGGTGTTCCGACCAGGACAAACGTTCTGGTCGGCGTCGAGAAGTTACAGCAGATATGAGCAGACGAGATTCACACACAAAACACGAGATTTTTCATTTTAACTTACCATTTGTACTATTTTTTTTGCCATCCTGGGCTTTCGCGCGTTCTATCGCTTCATCGCCTCGGTCGTCGGGATTCACCTCGAAATTGATCGCATTACTATCGGCGGGTTGCTCTATACTGGAGAACTGCAAATCCTTGGTGATTTCGTTCACGACTTCTTCGTTTGAAGCGCCAGGAGGCAAATTTTGCCCAGACATTCTTATCAGCAGTTAGCGCAGAGTGTAACGCTACAATACAAAATCAGCTCTGGTAAAAATGAACATACACTCGATTACATTGATACTTATCTTTGCTTGAACGCTAGTTGTTTAATATGAAACTTAAATGACAGGCGCTGGTGACGAGTGCTGTGACAGTTATGAAAATTTTGACGTTTGAAGAGTAGGTATAATAATATTTAAAATAAAAATGGCGGCGAACTAACTAATTATGAGTCTTACACGTCTCTTGCTTTCTCTCTTTGCGAGATGGAAATTCGTATCTTTTCCAGAACCTAACCTCCGACGGTGTCATGAGATGACCAATCATAATTTTGAACAATACGTTGCCAGTTTCGAAAAAAATAAACCTTTACCTAAAATGTTTTACCTTTTTTAATGTTTTACCTAAAACATTAAAAAATCAAGCTACAGTGATATGTCTTACAAATTATGTGTCCCCTAATAATCGTTTTATTGTTTCACAACTAGTAAAAGTAAAAAAGTCATTAAAAAATACGATCAAATGCGTGTAGGTATTAAATGTTTGGGTAATATTTGAATTTATTATAAGTTATTTTGTACTTTGAAATAATATATATACATAGAACAACTGTCAATAATTGCACCTATAAAACTTTCTTCGTTGCTAGAGATGTATCAAAACAATTAAAACAGGCGTAACGACTATCTTTTAGTCCACAGGATTGCATATAAATAATAGATTAAATTAGGGTAAAACAACTTTTATTAAAAATAATCAATTTTTATTAAATACGAAATTATTAAAAAAAATTTACCACAAATTAATTGTTTCATTAAAGTTAGCTATATAGTTTCTTTTTAGGAAAATGTTATAAATAGCGATAAATAACTACTAAACGCCAAGCCGAATGGAAGGTACAAAAAAAAGTGAAAAAGATGTTTGGTGGATTGGACAGGATATATTTGATCTTAACCGAAGAGTGAACCTGTAGCGAACCTTGTTATGTTTTGAGTGATTGTTTTACATAAATATATGTAAAACAATCAATCAATCACATTTTAAATAATGAGTTATTGAGTATTTTTGAAAATGATGTAAAGGAAGATAAAACTTGATAGATTATTCTTTGTTCATTCGTAGTTAAAGTTTACAGCTTCCATCACCATTTAACGAGGGAAAACAATATATACGTGTTACATAAAACATTTATTGAACAAAATTGAATAATATCAAGCAAAATTTGAATACAGTTACTAAGAAATTAGCTGATCCAATTCTTAATGCTTTTCTTTTATTTTAATTAAAAAAAAATATATTCGATTTTCGTTTGAGAGAAACCACATTATATGACGATTTCGCTAATTTGCTATTTAATAATTACTATCCTTGTTTTAAATTTTCGCTTTGTGAAAAACTAGTTTTTATTTTATTGATTAATAATTTACCAAATAGCAATTATAAGACTTAATCTACAAACTTAATTTTTAGGATTAAAAAACATCTCCGTGCGAAGTCGGGTCAGAACATATACTATTAAATAAACCAAAGATAATACATACATCAATGGAAATATTTCTGTGTATGCAATTTTTTACTTAATGACTTTTAATATAAAATATAGATTTCGACAATCTAAGTCAATTTAAGTCGTGGGGGGCGCGCAAAACGTTTGAAACTTTACGATTAATTAATAAATAAGGTAAATAAAATATAGACGTCTCACATAGGTAATTAGAAGGTAAATATTTATGTTTATTATAGTAACTGTAAATATGATTTATCAGTGTAAATATGCAAAAACTAAACTATTTTCATATTTTATGTAATCAGTTCGAGGTGAATCAACCTTTCAATTCAATTGTTAAACAGTGGATTCATGTAATTGGCCAAATTAATAACTATGTATTTGGTAAATTAAGTTACGCTGTATGTTTCCCTAAGATATATTAAATGCATAAATAAAAATAAATAATTTATAGCTGGAAGTCAATTGCAACGAAGTGTAACGCTAATTAAAAATAAATAGGTGGTCCATCTCTAGTTATTATGCTTGACTGCTCGTTTGCTTGTTCGCTCGCTCGCTCCTTCAGCAGCTCATCGGCGGCTGGCTGACGTCACAGAGTGTGGTCTTTGGTGCTGTGATTTTGTGAAGTGAATATTGTTTAATTTAATGAAGATATTTAGTGTTATTATCTGTGGATGTGTTCCTCAAGATGATTAGTATGGACGAAGATAGTAATGCCCAGGTATTTGTTACTATTATCGCAATAAATCTGCCTGTCATCCCGCCGTAAAGTCAGTAAACTTTTTTAATCCGCCATTTTACCCAAATAATATCATTTATTTATCGCGGTTTCGGTTGAAAGGCGGCAGCTTAATTGAACGATAAGGTTATGCGTGACTTGTGCAATTTAACGGTAAAGTTTTGTATTTAATCGCTTGTGAAATACGTTTTTTTTTAATTCACTAATGCACGCGTTTTCGAGAGGTGAAATGTCAAGCGTTGTCATTTTTATGTTTTTGAGCAAATTGCTGCAGTGCGCAAAGTTATATCTCAAAGTTATTTGTTTCAACATTTAAATACAGCAGTTTTGTGACATTTCCTGTAAATATAGTTTACTATTCAGCACGCTAAGGCTAGTAAAACTCTTTTGTGCGTAAACTAACGGAAAAGTTCATAAAAATGACATTCGTAGATCACTTTCACCTAAAAACGATGAACTCAAATTACCTATCTCGCCTTTGTTTCTATTATTCGGTGGTTTGTGTGTATTCGTGTGGGTGATGTAGAGCTCGTCATATTTGTTTGCTTAGATATATACAGCTATTGTTCGGCGTGACGTGTAAAAATATATATTTTTTAAATTATTTTGGGTTAAAAAAATAAACTAACGCGTCGATAAACGAATGTATAAATATATTTGTTATGTAAAAGAGTGTAAACGTGTTATAAATAGTGAAATAAATAAAGGAACCCTCTGAGTTAACTTGTTTGAGGTTTGAAGAATGTATCTGTTTAAGTGTAGCTATTTTGTGACCTTTAAAACATAAAAATTAAGTACAGGTATCTCAGAGCGAATAGGCTAATATCTGTTTTACTACTGTGAGCTACAAGAATATAAACATAATTTTATATGTTAGCTGTGTAACGAGTTTACGGCTGAAAACATCTCTCTTTCTCACTTGCACACTTCGTTTATTAAGAGAGACGAAAATGATGTGGATGAATGAAATGAAATTAACTTGGAATAACGCTTTCCATTGAAGATTAACTAAATGATATAATTAGACCATGCGTTCAGCAGTTAAACCGGTTTGAGGCCGCCTCAATATTTTTCTACATAAAATGTATGGGCACAAAATCTCGGTTAAGTTCCTTAATGGCCAAAATCAGACCCGGGGGAGCGAAAATGGGGGGGGTTTCGAAAAAGTGAAATTTTGCTATAACTTTATTAGTATATAAGATATCAAATTCATTTAAATTTTATTTCTTGGAACAATATCACCCAGCAAACCTATCAGTTGAGTAATCTTTTTTAAAAATCTTTTCTGACTGCCCCGTTGCCTTCTGCAGATGGAGTCCTTGGTGCTCCTGAAGGGAGTGGAGGGCACCGGAGGGGGGCTGACCTCCCCCACGGCCACCCACCAGCACTTCCACAGCCCCACCGCCCAGCACCAGGTCAACTATCCCACGGAGAGAGATGTCTGCCTGGCGTACTTCGCCAAATGGAATGAGACCAATCAGGTATGTAAGGGTTGCTCCGAATGCCGTGGTGTGTGTCTGCGGAGCCCGGGATGGCTTCATTGATTATAAAGTGGTTATAGATCTTGCGAATTCACAGATGGTACACTGTTTTTTTTTTAAAATAATTTTTAGTTTGAATTTAAAGAAATGTGAAACTGTGCTCTTTCCAATAAAAATGTTGTATGGGTGTTTGAGACCTGGAGCGATATCTGCATCGTGTTTTAGTTACTAAAGAGCGGTTTCCAATTTTTTGTTAGCAGTTAAGCGATCTCTTAGCGCTGTACAGGGTTGTTCTAAGATCATTCCCGAAGACTTAAGGGGGTGTTTATGTTCCCTATTACTTGTAAGAAATTTCGGGAAGAGGCCTCTAAAATTGGCTCAGCACACTAAAAGTACATATTGTCAAAAGGTATTCGGTGCTTGACTCGCTACTAGTATCGTTAGTCTTGTTGGTTGTTTAGAGATTTTCTGTTGTATACGCGAGGTGTATACGTATAGAACATGATGATGTCATTTGTTAAAAGGAGCCATTTGCGCGTTTCAGGTACAATTCGTGGAGCAGCTGCTGGTGCGCATGTGCCACTACCAGCACGGCCATATCAATGCGTACCTCAAGCCTATGCTGCAGAGAGACTTCATTAGTTTGTTACCAAGTGAGTTTTTGTCATAGTAGTGTTGCGTTTTATTGTCTCTGTAATGCACTGCGTGCGTGCGTTCGTGTGTCCCGTGTTTTATGAGTGTTAATTTTAACAGGGCATTATGCATATCAAACTTGTAAGCTCTAGGTACTAGTATCTACGTGCTATAGACGATGCTCCAATTCGTCATTTACAAGCTCAAACTGTTACCTTGAACAAGTGAGTGACATGGTCACCATCCCGACATCTTAACAGAAGTACCGAGTGCCTAAACAACACCTTATCTCTGCCTATGCAGACGGCGAACAACGCCAATTAGAAACA
The DNA here is from genome assembly GCA_020383195.1 of Neomicropteryx cornuta. Taxonomy (NCBI): domain Eukaryota; kingdom Metazoa; phylum Arthropoda; class Insecta; order Lepidoptera; family Micropterigidae; genus Neomicropteryx; species Neomicropteryx cornuta. The sequence goes on along the minus strand of JAHKQU010000020.1, from coordinate 756,392 downwards.
CTGCCAGGTCGACTGCAAAATGAAGGAGTTAGCCACAAAAAAATTGAGCAACGGAGCGCTAAAATTACTACGGGTGCTGACTTAGCAGCGGTCGGGCGTCGATCGACCGTCCGAAATATAGATATTATCCGCGATTTTTTTAATATTAGGTTTTTTTCATAAAACCTGCGTGGGTTTAAACAAATAAACATTCTCAATATCACTTTTTTATCCCGTTCTGAGAATGACCCTTAAATTATTTTCCCTTGTAAAATAAAGTGTTTTTTTTCATCCAGAAAAGGGGCTCGATCACGTGGCGGAGGCTATTTTGTCATACTTGGACGCGGAGTCGCTATGCGCGGCCGAGCTGGTTTGCAGAGAATGGCAGCGGGTCATCTCGGAGGGCATGCTCTGGAAGAAGCTCGTCGAGCGGAAGGTGCGGACGGACTCGCTCTGGAGGGGGCTCGCCGAGCGCCGCGGATGGTGAGCGCCGTTTCGATTTTAATCTAGTGTAACCGCGACGAAAGTGGCGTCTTGAACGGTGCCATTTCATCTGATAGCCGTTCGGCTTGGCCACGCTTGATGAGACTATCGTTATGAACTATGCGTCTGTAGTTCTATTTTCTCGATTCTTTTTATATATACAAAGTTGTCTTAAAATATATGGAAATATACAGACATTATTATTATTAGACAGTATTATTTTTTTTCTATTACTACAAAAAAATTACAAAACACGACAGGTGGAAAAAAAACTGAATTCTTCATGTCTTCTAATATAATGTCTTCATTTGCAGGATACAATATTTGTTCAAACCGAAGCCGGGCTGTTTGCACCCCGGCCATTCCTTCTACCGGCAACTCTACCCCAAAATTATCCAGGACATCGAATCCATAGAGAATAATTGGAGAATGGGCAGACATAATTTACAGGTAATCCCGGCGCTTTTGTAAAATCCTACCAGTACGAATGGACGCGATAAACTCGAGAACCGCTCGGCTGATTTAGATAGGACCGGTGCCGAAAAGCCCGGCCTGCCAAGATTTTTTTGATAAGATCGGCTCACCGAACACTGGATAGGACTAAACTTGACAATCAAAGCAGACCACTTCGTTGTTGAAAATAATCATCCCGCGTAAATCCGATGGAGTCAAATCAGGCGAGCAGGGCGGCGCATTCATTCAATACCATTAGTGCTTTGCGCCGTCTTGTGAACGAGTCTGTCGCAAGCAACATGCAATGGTTCCGCCCGTCGCCGCCGGTCTAAAGTCCTGAACGTTTCTGTTGTTTCGAGTATTAAACTGATGACGATCATCTGCGATCACTTTGTAGGTCACACGTGAAACAAAACTTATATAAAAATCGGTGCTGTTGGCCGTCGAGAAGTTCCTACGTCTGGAGCCACGCCATAAAAATACATTGTCATCTGAACCAACACTAATTCAGCTTGCAAGATTTGTCCTAAACCGACACTAGAAAAAAATACCGCAGTTTGGAAGTTCTCACTTAAAAAATGAACATTTTCATAAAAGCAACCCTTAAGAGGGCAAAATAGGAAACGAAAGAATGTATGGGAATTATTCGCGAAGAGACTCATTCCGAGTGCCACTGGCACAAGTCGGCGCGCGCCGTAAAGCCGCCTGCAGAGCCCGCCTAATATATAGGTGTTTTTAAATTTAGGGCACTCCTTTTAGGAGGTAATAATAATAATAATTGGGAAAGATTTTTCCAATATTTTTTGCCGATCTCTAAAAGGACATACGGCACTATTTTTGAAATTTGAATATGATATTTGAGCGCTGCATCAAACTGTCAAAATTTCATCTATTTGTACTAGAAATTTGTTTACTTTAGTGTTATCCGGCCTATATTATCCAACCAGCCTCCGATATGTGTATAGAAGCTAAGTACAAATTAAAGCACCGATTGGTGCGGTTGTTTAGATGTTTTTTTTAATTTAGCGTAAAATCATTCGACCGTCACTGATAAACCTACATTTCTGTTCTTTCAGAGGATAAATTGCCGTAGCGAAAATTCCAAAGGCGTCTACTGCCTGCAGTACGACGACAACAAAATTGTATCCGGCTTAAGGGACAACACTATTAAAATATGGGATAGGAACACATTACAATGCATCAAGGTAATTATTAGCCGTTTGCGTTGCCGTGCGAGCGTGGTATCTAACTGGCACTTTATTTAAAAATAAAAAACTACCATAACGACCGACAGCGTCAGTCATTGGCCAGTACCAGGCGTTGCTGTCATTTCACGAGGGTTGAGCGGCTGTTTTGAGAGAATCTCCGAGGTGTCATGCTGCGACTAGAATAAAATAAAATTTTAAAGCAATTCGATATTCAACGCGTCACTTTTTTATTTGTTTTCCATAATTTTTCTTTTTTATATCTAAATGACCTAATTACGGGCGCTTACTTGAAATACTTTACACCGAGACTTTTGGGCCTATTTTGAGTTGGATGTTTCCTATGAAGTATGGACTCACCAATATTTGTGGATAAATAACTTCTAATGCGCATAACTGGAAAAAATGTTTCACGCGTGACGGTGCTTTTACACCGTGGGACAGCGTCTCCGCCGCTGATAGCGCCGTAAATACTGACCTTTTTGTTCTGCGTCGGCTTCCAGGTGCTAACGGGACACACGGGCTCTGTGCTCTGTCTGCAGTACGACGAACGGGCAATAATCTCGGGCAGTTCCGACAGCACCGTGCGCGTTTGGGATGCAAATACTGGCGTCATGCTCAACACACTTATACATCACTGCGAAGCCGTCCTGCATCTTAGGTTCAGCAATGGAATGATGGTAAGATATGATATGATATCTGTCATTGATTCCCTCATTGCAGACTTTCTAATTGAAAACACGTTTTCCATGATTATGCAAATCCTCTTGTGTATGCTTTTTAGGTGACGTGCAGTAAAGACCGCTCGATAGCTGTGTGGGACATGACGTCCACGTCGGAGATCACCCTCCGGCGAGTGCTCGTCGGACACAGGGCCGCCGTGAACGTCGTCGACTTCGACGACAAGTACATCGTCAGCGCCAGCGGCGACCGCACCATCAAGGTGAGTCGCTCGATTGCGCCGATAGTTTAGACGATAATGCCGCCTCGAGAATTGCTCCGGTGACACTGCTCAGTTACCGGATCCGGAAAAAGGGAGACTGTTCCCCGAACTTCCCCGGTGCCCCTCGCGAATCCAATTCATAAATTTGGTAAATACACATTCTCAATTTATTCCTATACGATGGTGATATTATGACTGTTTTTTTCATGAGACGGAGACATGTGGCAAGTGTGTGCAGTTGAGATGGAAACATTGTAAGCACGGATTCAAAGACTTGAGAATTTTATTTTATGTGAATGAAACGTAATAAATAAATATGTTGATTATAATATAAAATATAAATATGTTGCAAATATGCTAACATTTTTATGAAAATAGCCGGTCTTGGTAAAATAGCTTAAATTGAACAAAAAACATTAGATGGTTGCCTTTAACGAATTATTTGAATCTCTTATTGAAAATCATGGTTTTTAGTATATTTGTCACGGTCACGTGCATAATAACCCCTCATAAATTGATTACGAATCGCCTGGCGGGCGACAGCCGCATTAAAAAACTTAACGGACGTTGAAAATGCGTCAGCAGCAGTTGCACCGTGACCCTTCAAATCAAGTGACTCTTTTGCGCTTGACTGTATATCAAAAATTTAATATTTCTGAAAAATCAGCCATAATACAAAAAAAAACAGAATTAGGTTTATATTACACAACCTCTCTGGTTTAGCTCGTCCTTTTTTTATGTAGTGTTTAGGGCCTGCTTAAGGAACACTAAGCTAAGGTGGACTTTAAGGATATTTAACTCTGTCTTAGGGACTCTTAGCTTTAGGTGAGACTTGGTCTTTCACTGCCAACGTCTCAATTTCACCAGATAGCAAATCACTCCACCCAGAAAAATCTTACGTTCTCGATATAAATGTTTACATATCAATAATTGTATTTTGCTCACAGGTTTGGAATACAATGTCGTGCGAGTTCGTGCGCACGCTGAACGGGCATAAGCGAGGCATCGCCTGCCTGCAGTACAGGGATCGACTCGTCGTGTCGGGGTCGTCGGACAACACGATACGGCTCTGGGACATTGAGTGCGGCGCCTGTCTGAGGGTCTTGGAGGGACACGAGGAGCTCGTGAGGTACGTTTCGGATGGAATTCGTCGCCGCGACAGTTCACCGGGCAAATGCGACAATAGTTCAGCTAAACGCGACCCCGTGCTTACAGCACCGAGCTTCCTATGGAATTCAAGTATTTGACATACAAAGACTCGTTCTTAGTTAGGATCGACTTAACTTTTAAGCGTGACTTAAATTGAATTGTGCATTTCAGTTACTTTTTAAGTTTGACTTTGTTAAGAATATGTTTTCGAACTCGCCACTATGCAATATCTGTCACATCACTTTTGTCATGACGCGTGATCTGACGTTTTGAGGTTATGTTGTCAGCTGTAGGATTACTAAGATTTTGACACGCGTGTTTGCTTAAATTCAAGATGTTCACAATATGCAAATCCGTCATTTTCAATTAGTTAGAAAAAATAAAAACACGCACGAGACGAGAACCACAGATGACGACACATCTCGCCGTTAATGTACTGAAATCGCTCCTAGCGGCGTATTTTAACACTGACTTAATGCTAAAAGTGAGTTGCAACACGATGTCTGACTTAAAGTTTAGGTTAATCTTAAAAAGGACATAAAATGGAACTTAAAAATTCAACTGCTCCGCCCAATCGGACCGCTTTGGCCTAAAGTACGTTCCTCGACTTTTTCAACTAATCTGCTTTCGTACGTTCCAGGTGTATAAGGTTTGACTCGAAACGGATCGTGAGCGGCGCGTACGACGGGAAGATCAAAGTGTGGGATCTGCCCGCCGCAATGGACCCTCGCGCGCCGCAAGCCTCGCTCTGCCTGAGGACGTTGGTTGTGAGTACAAAGTGCACTTTATCCTGAGCGCTATACACGTAGATCTCTTATTTGTAGATATAGAAGAAAAATAATAGTAAATATCGTGTTCCAGGACCATTCCCGTTAAAATATCCAGCTAATTGGCCCTGCTATTTCGAACATGATTTGTTTTGACCTCGTATCAAAATTCATCATAGTTATAAAATCGCTCTTGTCGTAAGTTTGGTCGCTGATCGACCTTGGCCGAGCGCCCGCGAAGAAAAAGGGAATTTACACTAGTGCCTTGATTAAATTAATAAATTTAGCCATATAATTTTTTCGTATTTTTTTATATTATTTCTTAAACAAAAACACATTATAAATAAACTAAAAGATATATATTAATAACATTAAGAAATTGTATGTTGTAAAAGACAATGCTATTATAGAAAAGTCTACCTTTGGATATTAATTATGTAAATTTAATATTTTGTATTTATTTGCAACCCAGGAGCACACGGGTCGCGTGTTTCGACTGCAATTCGACGAATTCCAGATTGTGTCGTCCTCGCACGACGACACGATCCTCGTGTGGGACTTCCTGAACTACTGTGCCGGCGACGGCAGCGCTCAGAGCGGGGGCTCGCAGCAGCCGCAGGTGCAGGCGCCGAGGACGCCCCCGGACAATAATGACGGTGAGCGCGGCGATTTGTGATCTTGTGGGCGGAATGAATGTTGAGGAACGGCCGGTGGAACTTACTTATTCATTTATCTTATTTGTAGAATAGAAGAAAAATAATATCGAATGCTTCTATACATTGTTTTAGTAGCAGTAAATTATTTAACCAGAACCTGGCGCCTTACAGTCATTAAAGGCATCTTTCCTCCAGACTACATGCGCCTGTGGTACCAACTTGTGATGGGTTGGTTGCTTCGTCTCCTGTTTCCACTTGTAACTGCTGTACTTTTAGCTCATTTAGCAGTGGGTTATTTTTAAGAACTCCTGCCCCTCCCCCTATTTACTGAATTTGTGATTTATATAATACTAACTTATATAATCCCAAACTGATCTTTTTTTTAAATAACATATGAAATATATAAATAATATATGAAATATCTCAACTGATGAGCTCATATATTTAGTGCGCGTTATCTTTAAAATAGTCATATATTTTGTTAAATTGATTGACGCTGCACTAATCACATTGGATGGTGAACTGTTCCAAGCGTCAACTCTCCTCTCCAAATATTCGTGTCGAATCTGGTACGGGGCAGATCTGGTCTGGGGGGTCATTCTGCCCAGGATATTCCTTAAAGGTCCGACATAAAATCCTAGTACTTTAAAGGTCTCTAAGAGATCTACTGCTAATTTGTATTCTTTTCTAAATACCCTCTTTTTCAACATTAGTCAAACACAGCTCTACACTCTCCAACTCCTCGAATTTCTCACTTGTACAATGAACTAATTAATTGACCTTTGTATTAAAAAAAAAAGGTATTGGGAATTAATTAGCTGTTTATTTTTCTTCGCACTTCCTTTCCGAACTCTGCAACCGATTCATTTTTTATGCACCGGCAACCTGTAAATTATTTCAAATCGTGTAAAATTGATAAAAATATTTTTCTTCGCAGCGTTGGAGTGACAGAACGTCGCCCGACGACAGAGAACAATCAAACGCGACCACGGACAACGACTGCCCACGAAACCGGTCTGTGCTCGTCTGCGCCCATTCGGACATAGACAAATAAACTCTAGGATTAAACGTGTACGAACTCAAAACTCGACTTGTGTGTTAACCAATTAACGTGTAATTTTGGTGATTTCTGTTTTCGTTTTTATTTTCATAGATTTAAGATTCACAAAAGGATGCGTCGAGTCTGTCGCCACCGCTACCAAATTTCGCAGTGTGATAGGCTAGGATCGGATTGTTTTTTTTTTTTTTTGTGTGTGTAGGCGGCTAGCTACATAGTTATATACGTGTAAATTATACATATGTGATAAGACGCATTATGCAATATTTTTTTTTTACAGTGTTTACAGTCGAAGAAACATCGCCGACCCATTTTTTAAAATTAATTTTCACTTGTATATAAAAGACTGGAGTGTTGTCGCACTTGTTTTATAGTCCTGCTGTTTCATTCGTCGGCCTAGTTTAAAAATTTCCATGTACGGTGGGGCATATTCATTTAAACGAGAGCAGATTGACTACATAAAATTCAAAATGGCCGCCTGTCACTATTGCCAATGCGACAGATTGTGGAAGGTTGTTCTGTAAGATCATCTACGGTACCGAGCCAATATTTTAAAGTCGTTCTCAAAGAAAGAAAACTGATAAATTACTTCCTTCTTCCAGTATGGTAGGTTTTTTTCTTCCGTTTGTGAAATGCAAATTTTGTAATGAAACAATGGATACGTCGACATTACGGACATTTCTTTCAATTGTGCTGTACGAGAGTAAAAAACGGTTATATTATTTCACTTAATGTTTACCCATTACGGATATCTCAAATTAAACAGTATAGCAAAATTTAAGAGGGTAGAAAGGCGATGTATGTAAATTAAAAATCAATTCTAAGCCCCCGTTTCATTTTCATAGATTTAAAAAGAGTTTTTTACTTCTAATTGTTATTTAAAGAAGAATTATTCGCATCCTCAGCATAGTTGGCAACGCTACTTTCCTACAGCCCTCTCTATCAGTGCTGCCAACCGTCTGCATAAACGTAAGTGACTCGCCGGGACGAACATGAAACCATCCTGGCGAGATTCCCGTCACACGAACGTTGGTACCGTAAAAAATATATATCTAATGATACCAAATCTTCAATATTTTCGTATATTGAAGTTACCAACGCTAATATTTACCCGAAATGTCGACGGCGAGATCCCTCGGTAGGCATTTTTTTTACGGTACGCATACCAGAAGAGTCGAAAGTTTAATATTCTCAATGGTTTCTCGTAGCCAGAATCAAACATGCATACCGTATAATTGCCCCTTATCCACCACGATAACTACCCTACAAAACGGATAAAAAACTGTCGCCACTAATCTTGAATGTATAAACTTGCTACAGAGACGACGCGCCTTTGATGGCGACTCGTTCGCCGTCCTCGCGGCCGCAATAAAACGGTGAAACGTTTCGCGCTCGGTAAATTTTAAACTAATCTCACTCGCGCCTGTGAGCTTGGGCGAGATTCGTACGGGAAAAAAAGCGTTGTAACCCGCGAAGATTACCGTTTCCGAAAACACTATTACCAATGCGACTGATTTAAATGAAATTTACACATTCTTTTAAATTTTTTAAGTAATTAATTACAGTATGAATTGTGTGATTTTGCGGTTGTTATTTTTTTTATGTAAATAATATATTTCATAGTAATTCGTTATCATGGGATTGTTTTTTTTTTTACGGTCGCGTTAAGTTTTAAGAAAAATAATTGTAATCAAGTACTGTTTATATTTTAAGTTCTATTTTATGGCACCGGTCTCTTTACAGGTATTTTATTTATACATTGGCACTCTTTAAACATAAACATTGTGTTGTAAATGCAAACCTAGAACACACGGTGCAGTTTTCATAACCGCCATCGCGGCAACACATCACGAATTAATTTATTTTTTGGTATGGATATTACACATATTGTATTTAATAATTTAAAATAAAATAAATTATAAATATTAATTAAATGCCTATGCGTAAACAATATACTTTTCACGGGAAATAACATTTACTTATAATATTTGAAATGCTGAAAATAAAAGCTGCACCATGTGTTCTGGACGCATTTATTTATTAAAATAGTTTCAGTAAAAATTGTCGACGTTCGGACATTATTCATGCGCCTAGCGACTTTCTGCAAACGGTCGTACTGGGTATCGTTCAAAATCGGAGTTGCCAATCCTCATTTCTCCGTACATTTCCATGCAGTGTTACGAGCCGTTAGATGAGACGGAAGTATCTAAGACCACGCGCAAGACGGAGAAGAGTGCTCAAACTATGCATTCGATAGTAAAACGGATAACTGAACTATGCATTTTTAGTCGCCTTTTCTTCACCTTCTCATTCCGTCTAAAATTATTTAGATAATCTTACTCGAGTGCTATTGCATATGAATGCTGCATTCAATGGTTGAAGTTAATATAATGGAAAAACTACGAAATAATGAACGTATGATTATTTTGAGCCTCCATATCATCCCCTTCAACGTTGGTGACCCTATGAAACATTGGCAGTTGCGTTTTACATTATCTATGGTTTGTCCACGTTGACCATTCGGAAGCTTGCTTGCGAAAGTGACGCTGGCTTTTAACCAAACTTTTTTTTTTTTAAATAATTGCTATGTCATATACAATTATTTTTGGGCCCTACTCAACTAGGCCAAATATGCCTGTACTAGAGTCAGGGGAGATGGTGGTAATGAAGCGTTAAAAATGGTATGAACATGTGCGGAATCGAACCTGCGACCTTTGGGCCAATAGTTAACGCCTTAACCACTAGACTACACAATCTCTATCCGGCTTTATAGCCGGAGACTGAAATAGCCGTGAAGAAAATTTACAGGGTGTATTTAAATTCACTGATGTCCCTTCCGGAGGTTGATCTACAATTAATCAATCAAAAATGAATTAGGAATTTAATAGAAATCGTTTTAATGTTTGAGAACGCGGTTGGCGCAGGGTCAGACCTCAAAGCAAAACAAAGTTTTTTTCGTTAGACCGGTTTAGTTATCGATATTAGATCAACCCCCTAAAAGGACTACACCCTGTAGATGTAACAAATATGTGAATTAGTCTAAAATGCAATACCTATGTAGTTGATTGGAATTTGAGGTCAAATTTTTTTAATTAAACGCCGCCGGCGAAGAGCGCGGATATGCCTGTCTCACTTTAGTAAAATTTGTGTATCTTAACGTTTTATTTACCTCGTTAAAAATGAGCTAAGCCTGATTAGGATTATTTCTGTAGTTAACACACTCAGCGCCGATAACGGTACATCCCGTAAACGCCGTATATGACAGGTGTTGTCTCCGGATAAATACGTTGGCGTCGTAATGGCGTCTATTGATATTTAAAAGCGTAACGTGACGTATTCTTTGCTCAGCGGCCGCCGGCTAATCGGCAACTTTTCGAAGAGTAGCTCCCCTCGATAGGAAGATAACCTGCTAGCGCAGGTTTTACTTTTGCGACTGCGATTACTAATTATGAGTTTGACCTCAAAAGCCGGCCCTGTAGCGATTATCTCAACCAATTAACGAAATACATTAGGTCTTAAGCAAACGAATAGGTTAAGGTTTTATTTTACATTTGTATAGTAGAATGTTGTAAAAATGCATTTGTCGAAATATTTTTCATTATGTTGCCTCTGTGTAAATGACTCCAGCGAGAGAGCCGATATGCTGATATTTTAATGCATAATATCACTTATCACGTCCCGTCATCTCGCGAAATTCACGACAGATCGAGCTTTTTTAACGCCGCTGTTCCAAAATGGCGGGGACGGATGTTAACCTTATTAACCTATAAAAAAAATCTTAAATCTTAGCCGCTGATGTGAATATGCGCTGTCGTATCGGCGGTCTCGATGGAGAAATTTTAGTGTCGGGTCCTAAAGTACAGGCCAACGTTTACAGAGCGGACGCAGTGAATAAACTAGGGTTGCCACCCTGTAAAAATTGACCCGTAAGTTGGGAAGGCTGACTGGTGATCTGTTTGAGAAGTTTTTTGACCGCAGACGTTTGATAATGTGGTTTAAAGCATTTAATTCTGTCGTCCAAGTTATTGGCTGTATAGAGTCAAGTTTATTTTAAACGTTCATACCTCCGTTTTGAGTGGGAGATGTGTTATGTCACGAGGCAGCTGAACCGTAGATTTTTACGTGTGATAATGTATTTAGCGTAATTTAAAAAATATTTAAGTTCGCTTTTTCCTATGTACTGAATTTATGTAAATATCACTAGTTAATGGGTTTTTTTTCTATTATGTAAAAAGTTTATGTATAAAAAAACGTGTATTTTCCACATACACGATTTCGAAAATACGTTTTTCCGCAAAGCGTAAAGAGATTTCATCCGGCTTTTAACGGGGAGGTGCTGTCAACGCTCGCCCCGTTGCCTCCGCCACGTTTTCTGTAAAATAACTTCAGAAGTATGAGTCAATTGCTTTACAAATTTCCATTACAATGAACGCCTCGGCGCCCGGGAGCCATTCGACGCTTCCTCGGCGGCAACGTTCCTCGTCGGAGTGCTTTTTCGCCTGCCCCGGTGGAAACCTCGCTGGTTCCGATCCAGTCGCCGCCGAAACGGTTATTGGCGGTAAACCACTGCATCTCGGTTGTTTTTTTTATTTTCTCGGTAGAGGGTAGTTATTCGTATGTATTTATTGCCGAAAAATCTACCCACATGAATAAATGAGACGTTACAAATTAAGTTTTGTTAAATTATGTATATAGAATTGCTTAATATAATGTGTTTATAAAAATCACACCAGTTTAGCCGAGTAAATAGGTAAATAAATGATTTAAGTCTTAAATATAATGGGATTTTTTTTTATATATATATATATATATATATATGTTTAATTAATTTAGAAAAAAAATGACTAATAAATATGTAAGTAATTAAGTACAGTTGTGGAAATAATATCGTATGCAGTTATGGCCATGTACCCAATTTGTGATATATTTCTATATGCCCCTGTTTGAAAAAGTGTCTTTTAAATTTAGGTAGTCTTCGAAATATAATCTGTCATAGCCATAACCGAATTGTAAATTATTTCAGCGTTCCTCAAAGTGTTCCGAGCGCATCTGAAGCGGTTACGAGCGAATTTCACGTCGGAAATTGCCGATTAATCGTTTTTCTAACGACGCGAGAAATTATATTTCGAAGACCGTACTGTGAAATAAACCGTACTTAGGAAAATTTACCCAATAATAACTAATGAATTGCATCGCTGATAAAGTCGCTAATGTTTAAATTAACCTTTTGTGTCTGTGAGTATGTGACGAATGCCTTATAATTCCATATAATTCCTTCGTAACTTTATAAAAGTATTGGGTTTAGTTTGTAAACCCTTAGTTCACAAATTGAAGTAGATGACGGATGTGTCACCGTCTATGACTTGGCAGGATTATTGTAAAAATTTCGAAAATTTTAATATGGAAACGTCATTTCTTAAACGCCTGATAATCTATAAACCACTATACACCGTATCCCAAGACCTATTTCCGATAAAAAATCGACGTCGTGTAAAAAATAAACTTTACGCGATAATAATGAATTGTTTATTGCCATGCGCTCGCCGGCTGCGACGATCGATCGCATTTTGCGCCGCTTGAGGAAATTTACACCAGCGTTGATGAGCTATTTTCACATCTATTTATATAATTTCTTACTCGTAATAGGAAACATAAGCACACGTTAAGTTTCCAGGATTGGTCTTGAGACACCGTGTAAACCTGAAATATGTTGGTCAACCGGTGAAGGAGTAAAATGTCGGGCTCGAGTTGCCATTAGAATAAAAAAATATTTATTTATTAAACACACTGTATGAAAATTGATGTGTAAAAATGACAACAGGACGGGTGTATCAGCTGTAACTGTCTACGAAATTATTTCCCCGAGTGTACCCATCATGAAATTGTTGATAGCATTTGTTATAGCCGTTCTTTCCCGTGCGTGAACTACAAGTTTTTTTTTTTTTTGAAGACGAAGTAATATTGAAGAATTTAATAAAAAATATTAAATATTAAACTGGCTTTTAATTTTCCCCCTTCGAACCCCTAGAACAAGGCGAACGCTAATCGACGAGAAGCACCTTCTGTCTCCGCTCTTTTCCCAGGGTGGAGCGAGACGGGCGACGCTTTCGAGCGAAAACTCAACGTCGGAATACGATAAAACATTTCCGCTCACAGGAAATACAGGATGTACTCTAGCAGTATCCTCTAAGGGTTGATTCTGGAAATTGAACAAAGAGTAAACAGTAAAAAAATAATAAACAGTTTATTTGACACGCAAAACGGTGAGTTTGCCGCAAGACAATCTTCACTAGCTAATGATAAAAAAAACGTTTCCAAAGTAACATTTGATGATTAAAATTTTTGAATGCGACATTCATAGATAACAAACTTGACAGTTATGGCTCTAACTCTCCGAACGCTGAACACTAATGTCTTCAAATACCCGATACTTCGTCCATTATCCTGACATTTATTATTACAAAGTATCGCCTTCGTATCTATATAAGCGCCTTTTAGTTTAGTTCAAAAATTATAGTTACCTCGAGTCGGACAACGCGCTTAACACGTTCACAAAATGTTCAAAACACTTTTGATCCTGTCGTTCGTGCTGTACTTTTCGATCGGTTGCGACGGTCGAGTACACCAGAATTTGGACGCGAAAGGTTAGTGTTATATTTTACAAGCTTTAATTTAGTCGGTTCAGTTCCGATGACGATGCATTATGGTGAATATGCTCTGAATCTACGCCGGGAACGGCTCCAGACGAAGGAACTCCTCAACGGTGAACAGCGTAGATTTGAAATTTTGGTTGCGCATTTAAAACTAAATTTAAATCTAGTGTTAAACTATCAAAATTCAGCTGTCAATATATTAATTAAGAATCATAAATGCGTTACTTGAAGGCGAGCGTATAATAACAAAATTGAATTGCTGCATACAAAATACTTTGATAACGGGACGAAAATATCGAAAAACGGCAGATTTTTTTTCCAAAAAAACTGACTAATTTCATTATTTTTCCGTCAATAAGATTTTTTATTTATTAAACCTTTTTTTTTATTATTTACCAAAAAACTAGTTTAGTATAGTCACCTAACAAAATCCACGGGGCACCGTACCTCCAAATGTATTGACGACAATGAGCGACGGGTAGTTGCCCCGCGCGCAAATATTGTAATGTCGGTCAACTGAATAGGTCAGGAACACAATACCAAACGTCCAATAGAGTATTTATATTTTAATATATGGATTTTTTGTTAGCTATGTGAATACTTGATGAATAAAAGTGCAGAATAAACCCTTAAAAAGACACTGCTGACTTTAAGTTCGCCCTGTATGATCATTTTAAATGTCATTAAAGACGCCGCGGATACTTCTCCGGCTGAGGACGTGAGGAAACTGCCCGACCTGGACTGCGACCGACTCCTCGACTCCGAGGAGAGCAAGGAACTCTGCCACAAGGTCGACGAGGCGATCAAACGGCTGGAGGTGATTCTGAGGGAACTATTGAAAGGTATTCTTAGCCCGTATCTGGAACATTTTTAGTTCTGAAAATGTGCGAATGCACCAAAAGACGGGTTTTAACGTGTCGTCGAATTGGATACCCATTTTAGGTAGATTTTCATTAGGAAAGCTACCTATCGTAATGGGTACCATTGTCATGACTTCGGAAAAATTTCGACATATCTTCGCGTTTCACATCACCTCAAACTCTGGGGGGGGGGGGGGTCTGAAGGGATTTTTTTAAACCTATCCTTGTAATGGTGCAATTTTAAGCTACTTTTAGAGAAACTAAACTAAGATATTAATTTTATACTATAATTTAAAATGTCACAACTTTTAGCACAAAAAGTAGGTACTCAGTATTAACGCCTTCGAAACTACGATTTAATATGAAACTTTAATTAAAAAATATAAGAAATTTACAATAACTTGTATACAAACAATTTTTGTCTTTGATAGAGTAAAAATTCTCATGAAGTAGGCTGTATTTAGTAATATTGCCGCCCACGATTGATTTTAAAAACTGCTTTTACTAACACAAAAAAGTCGCGCCAGGCCACCGGCCAGGCGAGCCCATTTTCGAGGCGACTAGAGGTGTGCAGTGCCACTGTTACAGCTTACCGTAATACGGCTAAAATGTTGTACAAGTATGGCAACGATACCCAAAATACACCAAAACTTGTCTTAGAGCACCGCTTGAAAAGTAGAGAGCTGCAAACGAAATATTCCATTTTAGCTAAACGATGCCATCTAGCGGTGGTTTGCGAATTAGCGATCGGCTCGTCTAACCTTCAAATTCGATTTTTCCCCCCAGGCGGCGAAGGAAAAGACCCCAAGCTCGGGGAAATGCTGCAGCAGCGCATCGTGGAACGCGTCAAGAAAGTACAGGAGATATTGAGCAAACTCAACGTCAACGCCGGATTCCCCGGTAATCCCCTTATGTCATTTTTAGTTGCAGGATTTTGAAGATGGCGACGATGGTTTATTCATGGATTTTAATATAGATTTAAACGTATTTGTTTGGGGCTATTCTCCACTATTTTTTCGTTTTTTATTAACTTTGCATAGTCCATAAGAGAGGGTATTTAAAACCGTTATCTATATATTTAAAAATGAAACTCGGAAACATGGCTACTTTTTTTTTAAATATTCGTAAAAGTGTGAAGATGGTTTTGAGGGAAAGAAAAATTAGAAAAGTTGCCTGCAAAGCTCGGGATAAACTGAAAGTGCGGGCCTATAGATGAGGAGCTAAGCAACCCATCCTGAGTGCTGTAAGTGCCCTCAAAGCCGCACGCAGGGCAGGGGGCTTTATAAATAACATTTTTTTATATTATTGATATGAAAACCTCATTTTTTTTATAATATACCAAATAATACAGGTTTTTTTTTAACAGGTCTAATGGAGAGCTTCCGAGTATTCGGAATTCCCATATCAAAGCTGTACGCGCTCTACCTCCTGTTGGATCCTTTTGAAATATGATTAATTAAACTTTAAGCGATTCTCGGCGCCCGGTACACCCTAAAACGTAAATATGTATAGATTGATAATTGTGAATAGAATTAATGGATTGCTTCATACAAAAATAAAGTCTTTTTTTTAAATAAACTATGAAATAAAATGTTTTTAACTTTCAATCACACCAGAATGCATGGCTCGCCAAGTTTCTTACTTCGAACTAGAGGAAAAGCGATTGGTGATTGGAAAAGCGACCTCTGTTTTGAAGTCGGTTAAAAACACAACACGTTTCGCTTGTCGATGGTTTTTATTGAAAATATATATTGTAGAAACAGAGACCGCGTGCGTGCGTTCAAAACGCGAGCTTCTTCATGAGCAGGTAGATGTTTTGGTCGATCTCGAAGCCGTGCAAATTGTTGGCGTCGCCCTGCAGCCGCATCAGGAGTCCGCCGAAGGACACGTAGGCGGCGAGCCGCGACGAGGGCTCCGTGGACGCTTCGTCGCCTTCGATCCTGTGCGGGAAATGCAGTATTTTTAATTTAATTCCGTCTTTAATGACTGAAGAACGACGCAGATGTCGCAACAAGTCTCAAACGTAGAAAAACCACACAGTCTCATACTTTTAATGACAGATGGTAATAATTAATCGATGATGAACCAAGTTACAAAAATGAACTTTCAAGAAAAATGAATTTTAATTACTTGTTAATTTAAATTATATCCTACGTAAAAGATCCATTATTGGCACTATGTAACAAAAAATAATAGTAGAAATACGTTGACCGTTGAGGAGTTCCTTTCCTGGAGCCAAGCCATTGTCTTCGGAACTAAACCAACGTGTCAAATTTCATCTTCATAGGATAAAAGGAAGTGGTTCTAATTCAGCTCGCAAGTTTCGATTTAAACCAACATACAAACATTGCCAGCTAAAAAAAGCTTGTAAAAACACGATGAAACATAATTCCGATAACCCTTTCGTCAACTAACTTACATAGCTTGAATTATTTAACATGTACTTTAAGATTCAAGAACAATAAAAATAAGAATTTAAGTTTTCGACTGTAACTCAAATAAAATTCATTATTTATTTTCATCACTTTTTCATGAAACTAGCTTTATATTCCGGTTCAACAATTTAATAAATTGACAAAAAAGTGAAGTTTAATGGATGAAGGGGTTATCGTTTGTACTATAATCCCTTCTTCCTTTTTATATAACCCTTTATAGATATTTCCTAAGGAATTATATAAAAAAAATATATTAAAAATGTGTTATACTTATAGCTCATACTTTCAGTTAGAGCATAAGTTACTTTCTAACATAACCAGTAAACGTAACAGCGTTATCGTATTAAAAACTAGAATATCCCAATTGTGCCATGGCTCTAAAAAATCAGGGGTATTTTAGAACACGTAGATAGTCCAACAGGATACGCGCAGTATGAACTATGCTGATTTGCTTCAATCAAACTGCTTGTGTCGTGATATCCCGTCTAGACCGTTAGTTGATTCGGATCCGCTCGTGAACGAAGTTGGTGACGGCAGTCGGCACAGGGGGAGACGGCAATAAAAGATGGTAAACTAGTGTGGCCTCTTTGCACCGCAGGCGTCGAATTTTAAAGATCTTTGTATGAAAATGTAATAATCTATGTGCCTAACCTATAGGTAATAATGTAAAGTAATGTGCTGTAAGGCCTGAAGGGTGTAGCACAACACCCCGAAGAAAGTTATTTATTACCTGTAAATCTTTCCCGCCATGACGTACTCAAAACTGTCGGCGCGCGTTCGCTCCGTCTCGAGGGGGTTCCAGTCCGTCCCGTCGGGGTATCCGTCCTCGCGCAGAGTCGTCGCCAGCACCAAGCGGAACTTGTCGCCCAGTTCCATGGGGTACAGCCACGAATTCACGTCGAGAATTAAATCCATCTTGAACGATTCGGACTCGCAGTGAAGCCGGCTCACCCGGTCGAACTTCTTGCCCTCCGGATCCATGTCTTTCACGTTGAAGATGTCCTCGAATAGCACTCCGGCCATTTTAAATTCTTTTAATACAAATATTTAACATAAATAAGCGTAAACTTAATCTAACCTAATTTATTTGACATTTCACTCGAATGAGTGACAACCCGGTGGGTGACCATAGACAACAAATTAATTTAATAACTTAAGATGGTAAGTCACTGAACAAATAGTTTATTCGAGACCAACCAACCGATCGTCGTTGAATAAATAGTTCCAAAAATATAAGTTTAAGAAAAGTAAAAAATCAAAAACTTTATTGTTTTGCATGAGACAAACTTAATTATTTTTATTAGAATTCTTTATTTCAACACATATTTTTTTTATTTCGAGAAAGCTTGTGCATTAATAAAGGAACAAAGTTATATATTTTTATGTCTAAACGCCGCGTAACGTCAGAACACATTAGGAATGTATTAAGAGTCCGCGCGGCAGACGCGGCCACGCGTCTACGCGTCTACACCTGGCTACGCGTTCTGCTGTGCTCTGACGTCACGCAATAAATGAAATCTGCTGCACCTAACTTATTTATTTTGTTATTCAAAAGTTGTTATTCATAAATTATTAAATAAATTGCAAAAATCCTATTCGCTGTTCTATTCATATAAGGATGACCTTCTAAATAATATGAGATAAGGATGCTTTTGTAATATAACAACAGAAAGACCTATAGCTTTGGAATGGTTATTTTCCGAACTATAGCAATACTGCAGATGCTGTGTATTTTGAAATAGAAACTATCATTTATTCTTATGTATTTTTTTATTGATTAGCCTTAAACATACATGTGCGTAGGCCTTAGAGTATACTATTTTCCTATCATGATGCGCATGATCTACTCAAATCATACTTGCAAAATAGATTTCAATGCGTTGAATTGCGATCCCTAAATGAAGATTTCCATGAATTGATATCAGTTTCGTCTTTAAAACCTGTAAAAATTGGTGTACCTCAGGGTTCAATCTTAGGTCCTCTTTTATTTATACTTTATACGAATGATTTGAGTGAAAATATTTCTACGTGTGAAATAACTCAATTTGCCGATGATACCAGTGCTGTTATTGAGGCTGAGAGTTTCGAGATCCTCACTAGTAAAGTGAACTCAGCTCTTAGTGATCTCGATGACTGGTTTAAGTCAAACAAAATGTCTCTTAACATGTCGAAAACTGTTATTTTAAACTCGAGTGTTAATAAGAATGACATAAACATCAGATACCCTGTTCATAAATCACACTGCACAAAATTCCTAGGTGTGCATCTCGACGATAAATTAAAATGGCGTAAACATATTGACCATTTAAAATCAAAATTATCGTCTGCTTGCTACGCTCTATTACGTATAAGAACTTGCATGGATAGGTCATCTGTGATGTCTGTCTATTATGCACTTGTAGAGTCTCACCTAAGATATGGAGTTCTCTTGTGGGGTTCTGCAGCATATATTCGAGAAATTTTTATAATCCAAAAGAGGGCTGTGAGGGGTATCCTGGGTTTAGGCCCAGGTGAGTCTTGTCAATCACACTTTCGGAACTTAGGAATTCTCACAATATATGGTATCTTCATCTATGAAACCCTTTGTGATTTCTTCTTAAAGAAAGAGGCTGTTTCTACACATAGCAATGTTCATTCGCACGACACAAGACACAAAAGCAATTATGTTCAACCAATTAAAGCTCGTACAACACAATTTCAGAACACAAGTATTTATAGGGGGGTAGATTTATTTAATAATCTCCCCAATAATATAAAAACATTGCAAAGATATCACAACTTTAAGTCTGCTTTGAAAAAATATCTGATTGATAAAACTTTGTACAGTCTTGACCTTAATTGAAGTTTATTTAATTTTTATTGCATCTACTGTTTTTTTTTTTTTTTTTTTGTTTTTTACTGTTTTTCTATAAATTTTATAATATTATTGTACTATTTAGTTTATACAGCTCTTTTCACGCATTTGAATAACTGTGTATAAAGTGTAGGTATGTTAGTCTTAATTACTATATTTGTTGTTTGTATCTTGTTTTTGTTATATCGTTCTATTTACTTTTATTGTTTTATTGTATTATGTTACTCATTTCTGTCTTTCATACACAACTGCATAGTTGTTTTTTGAAAATAAATATACTGAATACTGAATACTGAATATCGTATCATAGGTGAGGTTAGGTTTTACATTGGTCATGAATACATCGTATAACAAGAAACGCTTTGTTCTTTTAACTAGGCGTACACATTCACACAGCTAGATTTTAATTCATACATTAATCACAAGGCAACTAGGTGTTTTATTTCTTTATAAAAAAATAGTTTTTTTTACTTTACTTTATTATTACTGCGGATTGTATTGGGTTGTCATTTACTTTTTATTATGAATCATAATTAAAGTGTTTATTGCTATATTGTTTTAAATTATTTCATCATACAGGGCTGTCTCGAGACCGTTTCTGAAGACTTAGATGGGTGTTTAGTAAGAAATTAAATATTAATGTGAAAATAATTCATCCTCAAATGAATTATTTTTAGTAAAGCGCTGGTTAAATTAGATTTTCTTTCTCGATAACGTAACCTTGTACATGTTGGCATACAATATGCGCCTAATGACTCGCCGCGTGACCGGACAAAGCTGTTTATGACGCGTCGATCAGCTGTTCGTATATATTACAAGAAACGCATATTATTATCACGTACGTAGTTTACATTTAAATACAGTTGCAGTTTACAGTTAGTAAAATATTTGTTTATGTCATATGAACGTCCAGATAGAGTTTTTGTTGTGCATAGTTTTCAGTGTAAAGTTTTATTTATATTTCTCATTCTGTTTCCTTAATTTAAATGTCACTGTTGTGGCATTAATATAAATAAAAAGATAATTCTTATACATTTATAAAATACCTATTTTGTAATGAAAATAAGGAATCCTATTTTATATTATCTTTCATAATAATGTAAAATGATTAAATATTGAAATGTCAATATTTTCTTGTAAACCAAATATTTCACCGATTAGCACCGATTTATTGAGATTTGCTTCTCAGTAGCATTATTATTCAAACGTTTCTTTAGATTTTGGTTTATTTTACGCAAATCACTAAACTAGTCCTTATTTTTGGAAGTCAGTCCCGACTTAATGAGATATCAGCTACCACCCTAGCTAATCGGCAATCTCTTCATAATAACGAATAAAATAGAATATGTTTTAAAAATGCTCACAATAAAATATGTTAAAGAAGAAATTTTAAAGTTACATGGAATGTCAGCATTGAAGCCCACATGGGTTCACAAAATTAAAATATTTCTACTAACCGATTTTAATAAAGGGTTATGGTATTGAAACTGATATTAGTTGAGTAGTTATTATAAATCATAAAGAGAGGGTCTGTGACCAGCCTGCTTAATTTTTGTTGTTTATGGCGGACATGCTTGTGTTGACGTACGTAAGTATACCTACGCTGTTTTGTTCAGCACTGCGTGTTTCTCTCTTCTATGCGCGATTTGCGACGTTTCGTTGATAAAGACAATATAACCTCAAAACGCGCCAAGCGCCGGATACACGTGTTTCTCATTTTAGAACAAATCTAAAGTTTTTGTGTTATGAATATGTTTCGCAGAGTGCAATTTGTGTGAACGGCGCGGATTATTTTCTGTCCGAGGTGAATTATAGTGAGTAATTTCGCGATGGCGGACGTCGAAGCGCTCGACGGCAGTATCGCGTCGGAGAAACGCAAGAAGAAGTCAAAGGAGCCCGTGTCGGTGGGCGAATTTCAGACGAAGAAAGAGTTCAAAATAGAACCGTCGGAGAGCGTGTCGAAGCTGGACACCTCGCTGTGGCCGCTTTTATTGAAGAACTTCGATCGCATGAACGTCCGGACGAACCACTACACGCCGCTGCCCTTCGGCGCCTCGCCGCTCAAGAGGCCGATCGAGGACTATGTGAAGTCGGGCTACATAAACGTCGACAAGCCCAGCAATCCCAGCTCCCACGAGGTCGTTTCCTGGATCAAGAGGATACTGAAGGTCGATAAAACAGGACATTCCGGCACGCTCGATCCTAAGGTTAGGTTTATTTGTTTACGAAATACTGTGACATTTCACCTATTATAACGAATTGCATACACATGTCGGATGTGTCGTCGTGACGACTAATTTCCTCTCAAAACATACTGTTCAAACTATTCAGTTTTAGTGAATCCAAAAGGTAAATATTAATTGGATACATTTTTCTATCGCTGACATTTGGTAACCATTGGATATTTAATAGTAAAAAAAATATGTTTAGATACCTTCATATTATATCTTCAACATGGTAGAGGCAGATTTTGTAAAACTCAATTCTATATGTGAGAAATTTAATAAATAATAAATAGCTGATAGTTCGTTTTTAGTTGAATTTCTCTCTTATAAAAGGCATTAGAGCGTTAGGAAAAACAGCAATTGAAACGCAAATGAAGTGTCTATAACATAGAAAAGCTTTTTTTTTTAATTTCTATATTATGAAGCTGTAAATAAATAAATGGTTCTTCGGCGCCTTTGTTCACAGTTTTGCGATACCCATAATAATCGCAAGATTATAAAGGTTCATTGCACGTATGCAAATACGTATAATCTCTGTCTGTTTATAATATTACAACAGATAAATAGATTGTGTTGTGAGTCACACTATCGACCTTCCATATAGACACAAAAGATCAGTGACCCCTCCATTTATTATAAATAAACCGTGAATACTCCAGGACTATAATTCCTGAATCCTTAATGACCTCTACCTTCAAATTGCTTGCACCAACTGACAAAACTTGAAGTTCAACAAGTACATAGCTAGGACGTCTATTTGCCTACTGCGTAGGAGAAATTCACAGGTCTATCAGCCGTCCGGATTACCTCGCTCCCACTGTTATATTATTTTGATTTTCTGTTGACAGGTGACGGGATGCCTGATCGTGTGCATAGACAAGGCCACCCGGCTCGTCAAGTCGCAGCAGAACGCCGGCAAGGAGTACGTGGCCGTGTTCAGCCTGCATTCCGCCGTCGAGAACGTCAGCAAAGTTCTGCAGGTGAGCGAGCGAGTTCAATCGAAAAAGGATTGACCCACGTAACTAACTGGCTACCAAATGTTTGCGAAATAACATCATAAACTTTACTAAACTGTAAACATTTATGCTTCTGTAGTGACATCGCGGGCGTCTACTGCGATAATATATGAGGTAGGGCTATTTAAAACTACTATACAGGATGTTTTTAATTTTAGGGCATCTCTTTTAGAAGGTTGATCTATATCATAACTAAACCTTGAAAAAAAAATCTTACCATAATAATTATATTATTGAAAAACTTTGTTTTTCTTCAAAGTGCTTTGCGGGTCGCGCGCTCGGGGGCACTGACCGTTCTCGCTCCATGCGTTCACGCTCTCAAACAATAAAACGATTTCTAGTTAATTTTGTAGATTTTTTTCTTCGCAATTGAGCAACATTTTTCCAATATTTTTTACTGATTAATGTTTGATTGTCGATATAGATTAACGTCCTTAAACGAGTACCCTAAATTTTAAAACAACCTGTATAATCAATGATTTCGCTAAAAATTTTTTTTCAATGTAGCCAAACCAGGTTTAAGGTTTATTGGACTATGAAAAACAGCGCTTAATATAAGTTATGTATCGCTAAATATTTATATTATATTTAAATTTAAAAACAGCGATACATTTGTGAGTACGCACTAGAGGAAGATGTAAAATGCAGGCGGTAGGTTTCCATTACGATGGCGCGCGACGGGAAACTCGCTGTTCGCACCGATGTAGCCGTGTCGCATGGGAAGTCCAAATACCATGATAAAGTAATCAGCGCACGTCTTGAAATGAACGCAGAACTTAACTTGTCAGAATACATTTTAGTACTGACCACTTCATAATAATACTGTTGGAAGTCCTAATTCTTACCGGGTCGGAGTAGTTATCTTTGTGTTCGTCTAACCTTACGTAGATGCGTCACATTTATTGTGACGTAGGAGTTTGTGCTGGTAGTTGAAGAGCTTACTTAAGGGACCTCTTCCCGAAAGCGCTCTCCTGTGTCGTGCGCGTGGTCTCTAATCTTTCTACAACTTTTGTGTGGAGAATTGACCGTGTTAAGTCGTCTTAATTGCACACAAAGTATTCGTGACCAAAAATTTGAGTCGAAAATTCTATGATATTGTCTAAAAACATTCTATATTACCAACCAGTTATGATGCGTTCGATTGGCAACACTGTACCGTGTTTTCAAGTTGGTAATATATATGCTAATGGTATATTTATATTTCTAAACCGACTACAATAAATGTTTTTTCTGCATTAGTATAGCCAATAACTGAAATTAAATGAGTGAAAAATTACTTTTCAGGGTTTGGAAAAGCTCCGCGGCGCGCTCTTCCAACGGCCGCCGCTCATTTCCGCCGTCAAACGGCAGCTCCGCGTGCGGACGGTCTACGACAGTATACTGCTCGACTACGATAAGGACAGGAATATAGGTGCGTTGTTGAAAATTTGTTCTATAAGCGACGGAGAACCATAAAATTTGCTATCCGTGCAATTGACGAGGGAGACCGGATCATAGTGAATCGTGAATCCACTATTCTACTAATCATCCTACCGATCGGCCTCCCTTTTTAAGTGTACTGGTGTGGAGTGACGTTGCCATAGAGCATTCGACGGGATTAAAATTCCGGACCGAAATGGTATAAATGAGAATGAATGTCCGTCCGTGTGTGTCGGGCCTGTAGCTCCTGAACAGTTCAGAGTTTTGGGTTTTATTTTGTCCCGTTAACAATCTTCGCAACGTGAGGTTCGCTCGTTTGATGTACGGAGCGGAGTGTGTTAACTATAAGCATTTTAAAAACATTACTCAATGATACTGTATATCGATGGTCCATATATATCAACATAGATCCTAATAGGAGTTCCTTAAATTTAAAAACATCCTGTATATTCATTTAAAGTTGACGCCAATCGCTTATTGTTGGTGGTTGGTGCATGAACAGCATTTGAACGATGTCCGTTTAAATGCTCAAACTCGAAAACCACCCGTGAGCCCGGCTGTGAGTGCCCGTCGTATTTCCTTTCAAATCGATTGGATTCATTACTTCGCCTTAAGTATGTTTTTTTAACCTTTTCCAGGAGTCTTCTGGGTGAGCTGCGAGGCGGGCTCGTACATCCGCACGATGTGCGTCCACCTCGGCCTCATGCTGGGAGTCGGCGGCCAGATGCTGGAGTTGCGGAGGGTGCGCACCGGATTCCAGGGCGAGACCGACGACCTCGTCACGATGCACGACATTCTGGATGCACAGTGGGTCAGTCCCCAACGATTTTCATTCACGCACAATACGGGAACGTTTCCCGGAGCTCGTAAATCATTCTATTTCATTTAACGGCTGTGTAGATCGACCATGCTTGATGAGACGCCTATCGATATTCTCAAACGAAAACGACCACAGTATGATAAATCAACTGCATTTTGTCCATCCAGAATCCATCCATAGAGAATTTCAATTGTCTATGTTAAGGTGTATTTTCTTTAATTGAGCAGATCGTAATGTCATGGCCGAAATAGATTTTAGGCCATGATATAGGCCATAGGTTTTAGGGTATAGATTTTAATTTGAGGGGTTTCTCCCGTGCATGCTCTACGGCTGTCTTCGGCTCCCGAAGAGTCTCTGGAGTATTGGGCTTTGCACTCACTCGTCCGGGCTGCGCACCGGGTATTGCATTCTTGCAATCGCCACCACATTCCCTTACCGATTCGTCTGCGAACAAAACCTGCTCCGATGATCTGCAGTCCAATTAGCATGTCCACGGCCGAAACCAAGTGAGTCTTCAGTCTTAAGGGAGTGCCATAAAACATTAGGGTTTTATGATAGGGTTTTAGGTTATTAGGGTTTTAGCGGTAATGCCAGCAATAGGTGTTTAAGGTTATATTTTTGGGCGTAAAGGTGTAATATTACGTCCCTTTCTTGCAGCTGTACGAGAATCACAAGGACGAGTCGTACCTGCGCCGCGTCATACGGCCCCTCGAGGGACTCCTCATCAAGCACAAGCGGATATTCGTCAAGGACTCCGCCGTCAACGCCATCTGCTACGGGGCCAAGGTTCGTGTTGTCTGTACGACCGTTGCACGATTAAAATAAATTATAATGCCACATTAAACAATTCATTATAACCTTTTAATAGGCTACTGGATAGTCTACTACTTTTTAATGATTATTTTTTTGAATGACAGGTTCTTCTGCCCGGCGTTCTCCGTTACGAGGACGGCATAGAAATAGACCAGGAAATAGTGATCGTGACGACGAAAGGAGAGGCCATCGCTATCGCCCTCGCCCTCATGACCACCTCGACGATGGCGTCGTGCGATCACGGCGTCGTCGCCAAATTAAAAAGGTACTTTTTTCACTTTAACCGTATTGTCGTAGTAAAAAACGAGCCGAGGAAATGAATAAATTTTGAGGATGTTGTCACATTACACCATTATACTGTACGGCGACAGCTGAATGCTCACAATATAGACATTATTGACATTGTGATCATTTTAATATTTTCATTTAAAGTTTACATTCTTTTTATCGGTAACCATGATGAATTTTGATATACCAAGTAGCTGGATGTAAGAACCGTGTCGTGAAGTCTACCGTAGATAAGACATTATTATGAACTTGTAGTATATAGTTCTTTTTGTGTGTATATTGATTTGTTTTCGTTCTTCGGCAGGGTGATCATGGAACGCGACACGTACCCGCGCAAGTGGGGCCTCGGCCCGAAGGCGTCCATGCGCAAGACCCTCATCAAGGAAGGCAAGCTGGACAAGCACGGCAAACCCAACGAGAGCACGCCCAAGGAATGGCTGACGGGCTACGTCGACTACGCCCAGGGTACGGACGCTGTTTTGTTATCATTTTTAGTAATATTTTACTATTTTTTTAGGTAACATTAAAATTTTATGATATAATTATATAAATAAAAAAAATCTTCCTAAACCTCCGACTCTGTGAGTGTACCAAGGACACTGGCTACGTTCCCACGGACCATTTCCAAACTGACTCGCTGAGCAAGAATGAACGCGCGGATCCCCCGACTTCACTCGCAAGAGTTTGCCAAGTTTATCAGCAAACTCTAGCGCATCGGGAGACCGAGAGTTAGGAAGAGAATAGGCGGTGGTCCGCGCTGCTTCGCCGATCTGTTTTGAGGTGTTGTGGACGTGGCTTTCTGCGACTGTGTCTGCACACGTAACATCCCATGTCAAGGCTTTGCGATGGCTCCACGGTACTGATGTGACTCCGTCCGGCCTTTTCCCGTCTATCAATGTCATGCCGGGAGGCTCCAGTCGGCTGACAAAACATGGCACTGGAAAAACATTTTAAATTAAAAAAACTCAATTTTTTATATTTGTTTGTAAGCGAAGCCGATAATTATTTATTCTAGCGCTATCTTTAAGTTGGTAGTATAACTTCTTCAGCCTAGTTTAAGGGATTTTACAACCTCATCACTAGGTGGCGATATCGGAGTATGTACATTTCCTTTTGTTATAAGTAAAGTTAATTTAGTACTAATTCTATTGACATTAAATAATTCTATTAACTGACAAACTGTACAGTTGGGCGAACGTTAGTACCGTAAAGGATTCCAGTTCATCCGTGATGGCAAACTCAATTTTTAACTAAGTTTAAAAAAAGGAAAAGGTTTTAATTTCGATCTGTACGATCTGTTATTTAATTTTACGGACTACAAATCTTTACTGTCATTTTTTCCTAACCGTACTTCAAGTCTCGATTATACAGGCTGTATTTAAAATCACCTTACCAGATTAGAATTCTACTGGTAGTGCGTTCAGTTATGCTACATGCAATTTTAAGATGCGAATTCATTAGTCTTTTTTTGTTGTGTAAACATTTATACGGGTGGAGTGAGTTTCGATTTGGTTCGGATCCGTCAGTGACGCTTTCTGTAATTTGAATTCGCACCCGGCTCCATAGTGTGCCGAAACAGTTGTATGCCGATGCATTCAAAAACGAACGCTTGATGTTGCACGTTCTAACGGCCAAGTGACTCACGTATTTTTTAATAAAGAATTAGATAAGATTTAAGACCACGCACAAGACTGAGAAGAGCGTTTTATGAAAGTGGCCAAGTTCGCCACAAATAACTAATCATGGTACGTCCGTACGTTTAGGTGTCAAAAAGGAGAACGGAGGCGGGGAGACGGGTCTGAACTTGGAGGAGGGCGAGAGTCGCAAGCGACGCGCCGACGAGGGCACCGGCGATGCCTCGTTTGACGCCAAAGCCGAGAAAAAGAAGAAGAAAAAGGACAAGAAAAGAGAGAGCGAGGCGCAAGCCCTCGACGAATCACAGGTTCGTTGACCATCCTAATATTTTGATATTATACAGGTGTCCCGGGGCCGTTCCCGACGACTTAATGGGGTGTTTAGAAATGATGTGGTAAAATCGCAAAAATAATAGACACCTTCAAACTGATATACCCTTGAACCGTTTAATATGTATCATGCAAAGTTTCCGATTAGCTGATTTTTTACAAGCTTGCAATATTTGTATGTCGGTTTAGGTCAAATCTTGCAAGCTGAATTAGAACCACTTCTTCTTATCCTACATAGTTGAAATTCGACGTGTCGGTGCAGTTCCAAAGACAATGCGTTTTCTTTGTAAGCATAACCTGAGTTGACTCCCAAGATTGGCTCCAGACCAAGGAACTCGTCGACAGTCAACAGCACAGATGCAATATTTTGTATACGCTTTGAAGCACTTAAATAAAAGTTTATTTCTAGTGGCAATAATGGTTCTTTTACGTAGGTTTTTATAAAAAATTTAAATTAACAACTTGTACCGTTTATGAAGATTAATAGTTATATTATTAATGTTTATTACAAATGATGGCGTGGAAGTGTGGCTCTCCGAGACCACACCCGGTACTCCACTGTGAAGGTCGCGACAGGTTAAATAATAGGCAGGCGTAGTGCGCGAGCGGCGAGTTTATTGAGACTGAATGTTACTGCGCGCTTCGACCGTACCGCGGCCGAGCGCGGACCACAGACAATGTGTTGTCTATGATTAGGGGAATATAAGTGATGTGTGTATGGCAACATAGCCACGCTACAAACTAAAAAAAATTCACTTTTCTTAAAAGTTCATTTTTGTAACTTGGTTCATCATCGATTAATTATTACCATCTGTCATTAAAATTGTGAAACTTTGTGGTTTTTTTCCACGTTTGGGACTTTTTGCGACATCTGCGTCGTTCTTCACTCACTAAAGACAGAATTATATTAAAACTACTGCGTTTCCCGCACAGGATCGAAGGTGACGAAGCGTCCACGGAGTCCTCGTCGCATTTATTAGTTTTTTTAAAAATTTAAATAGATTAGATTTTATAAAGATATTCTTCGCGGTTTCTTCGTAAAAATTAAAATCCCGAGGCAATTATTGAAGCTGTTCTCGCTCGTCACGAGTATCCGCTCAATAGCTGCTTGCTCAACAAACAATAATAATAATGCCATGTTAATTCAGAGCAACAATAAATGACTGGTGTTTAATTTGTCTAAATTATATTAATTTAATTCATTCAGTGTTATTATATCATTTATTGTTGTAACATCTTATTGTACCATATTGAATAAAATAAATAATAAATAAATAAATAATAACGCGCTTTCAAGCCGGCGTATTTGGACGCTATGAAATTCTCATTTTCCTTATTTTCCTACAGGCAAGTATCGCCGACACGACCGCTGGCGAGGAACGCAAGAAGGACAAAAAGAAAAAAAAGAAAAAAGACCGCGACATCGAGCAGCCCGACGCCGAATGAAGCTCCGAACTCGATTTTTTTTTATATACATAATATCGTGTACAGAACTGAAGATGTTATTTTTTTTAATAAATAGTATTAATGCACTCAAGAAATTGTTACTGCGACGGGACGGTTAGGGACGCAATTCTTTTTTTTTATTTTTACGATTAGTCAAACTTTCGAGGGCACATTTGCCGCCTCGCTGATGTGGTTCTGGGATCCTTGCCGAATTCGAGATCCCCGTCAGGGCCGAACCAGATTGGGAGAAATTAAAAAAAATAACTATAATGTTTAGAAACGATAATGTCATCAACGAAATAGATAAAGCTAGTTACATATACTTTGTAAACGTTTTGCAGTTTAAATTTATGCTTATATTGACGTCCTATGTTTAAAAAGCGGTGTGCTTTTCTATTGAATAGCGTTTTTTGAGACTTAATGCGCCATCTGCATTCTGTTTTAGTTACTAAAGTACGGTTGACAATTTCTTCCAAGGACTTGAGCAATCTATAAAAATCAATTTTACTTATATGAAAATATTTGAAAGAAAATCACAGTAATAGTGGATAAAATAAAATAATTATGTTTGGAATTCGAATTAGGTTTTAACACCCTCAGCGCCGATAACGGTATATCCCGTAATCGCTGTATACGACAGGTGCCGTTTCCGGGTAAAATCATTACCGTCTTAATGCATTTAAAAGCGTATACCTGAATTAATGAAAGGCATAGACTAATCGTTGTTCGGTTTTGACGTTTGTTTGTTCATGTGAAAGTACGCTAGTTTTATTTATAAAAGCTATGTCAATATAATATTAAATATATAAAACATTTTCATACTTTTCTACGTATTGTTTGCCAATTTTAACTTAAACTAAAAAACGGGTTGCAGCCCCCGTGTGCGATATTCCGTTCGGTCAACGAACTTTGCCGATCGGGTTGCAAAATGTATCCGCACGTTTGACGTATGGAGCTGAATGTGTTAATTTGGCAATTAGCCAGTTTTGATGGTTAGAGTTGACTCTATTTTGTCTAAATTTTACATAGAAATACTGTATAGCGCTGTCAGCAAGCTATACAGCGGATATGACAAAATCATGATTTGCCGTCAGTCGAAAACTAAACTCCGCCTGGAGTTAGACAGTTATTGCGTAGATTTGGCTTATGACGTCTACTTAATTCAATGATCTGTGAAATTTTACAATATTTTTAGATTATTGTATCGTTTCATCCATAATTTTGTAATCTTTAATAGTAACATTTGCATAAGTGTTTTTCTTAGAGTTTTGATACTAGAATAATCCGTATTAATAAGGCGTCGATAAACCTCTCATGGGATTTCGTTTGGTATAGTATATCAGCCATTTTAAGTAGTAATATTTTGTCTAAAAATAACGGCGCTAATAAAATACTTACACTCGAAAGATAGCTTCAATTCAACCGAAAATCGCTTTTAAAATACCAAAAAACCTTAAACACAGTCAGCGCCGGTGGCGAGTTACCTCGTCATTGGTGTATATCGCCAGGTGCCGTGTGACGCTTAAAAACGTCATCGGCTCATTGCATTTCTATTAATATTTAAAAGCGTGGCATGTGATCTATACCCGAATTCACGAAAGGCATAGACTAATCGTCGATTCTTTCTCATTTTAGTTCGGTTGTGACGTCTGATTGTTTATGTGATCGGTGCGTTAGTGAATTGGAAGTGTTTCTGACGGATTTGGCGGTAAATAATTCGAGTTTTATTTACAAAAGCAATGTCAATATAATTTTAAATATAATATGTCATTCGGTCAACGACATTCGCCGAATTGCGGCATCGTGTGGTTTTATGTATGGAGCAGAATGCTATACATTATAAGATAATGTTTGTTAGCACTTAATTTATACCAATTACGCCAAAACTTAAGTCAAGTTTGTTAGGACCGATCTACACACGAATGTGCGCCGAGATGAATTTACTCATCGCACAGGACTCTTTGTTATATTTCCGTACCGTTGCGAGGTCTGTGTCGGAAGCTTTTTGACATTCCAACGCTTTTACGCTTTGTTTAGATTTAATCGTGAATTCATTTTACACCCGAAATACAACAGTGACTGCTATGAATTTAGCGAACTGCGTCACTGCGGGTATTAAAAAGATACCTTTGCCAAGGTTGGATAGATGCTAGCTTTGTAACTCAACGCCGTCTGTTGGACCTAGCTGTTAGACACCACGATTAGCTGTTATCGTTATAAGAATGTCTACGAAACTATATAATGGTTAAAAAATTAAATTGAATGAACGTTTGAAGACAACACCAATAAACTTATATTACCTCAGATTTCATTCGAAATGTATCTTATTTTTAATTATATATATTTAGATTTAAGTCTAAATCATGTTGATTTTTATGAGAGATGCGTGCAGATGAATAAAATGTTTATGACATCTAAATTACTCTTTAAATTATATATTTTTTATCGGTTTTTCTTCGATTTCCGCGTTACCATATTGTCTCCGATCTATACAGGGCGGTTTCGGGACGATGGATCATTACGGAGGTGAAATTGGGGTTCACATAGACATTTTCTTTTTTCATCGTATATCTCCTCATCCATCATCACTAAATACTCTATGGAAATTATTTAGTGACACGGTGTAATCGAATTTTCATAATTTTTCAACTGTACCTTCTGTGAAAGTGGCCTTAGCACCGTTACCGGCGTACGGCGACAGTTTTTTGCTATTTTTATTTAGGTTTACAATTTTTTTGACATGCTGTATATGAATCTGTGAAGGGGACTACTTGCGTGAACGAAGGACTGAACGATTTTGACTTACAAATTGTAAGCGGTGGAAAGACACCTTGCACGATGAACTTTGATAAAATTTGAGGTGTTTTTTCGTCCCCGAAGACCTGCTATTTTCGTTATTTTTTCCCCTGTGAGTGTTTCGCTACCCGGCTGCCCTTGACTTCTGTCGGTGAGTCCCTACTTCTCGCACAGAAAAAACGCCACCGATAGGTCACAGTCCGTCTGTATGAAACTCATAGTCCTATCAACTGTCGAAAGCCAAAGGGTTGGCTTTCGACTATAGTACTCGGCTCCGTTTGCCTAAGTTGAGAGCGAAACGGATGGCTTTTGCCTATAGCCGGCCGATCGCTCTTGTTTCCTGTCTTCCTGCGTCGCGAACGAGTGTACCCTCGTTTGGAGCTATTGTACTTTTGCAAATGGCCGCCAGTGTTTGACAGATTTCTGTATGTGTTGTGTGTGAATTCTGTTGATTTGATTGTTTTTTTTGTGTTTGAAGTTTGGGTAAGTATATATTTTACGTTTTATTAGATATTTACATAATGAACTAATTATTTTTCACACCACGTGCCGAACGCATTATCTTGTTGGCGAAACATTCGATTGCAAATTATGTAATGTCATAGTTGATTGTTTATGAAAAAGACTATTGTTTTATAAACTCTGACAACTAATGCTGATATCCTGAAACTATCCTATATTGTGATTAGACTTTTTTATAAAATATAATCTCTCCCAATGGCGTAGTCGCGGAGTTATAGTTAGCTATTAGGTAGGTAAATAACATTGAAAACATTTATGCAATTTATGATTGTATGACAAGCAATGCTTTGATTCGGTTTTTTTTTCTATAAAATCCTATCGAATGTGTTTGAATAAAAATGATTTTTCAAAATTCAAAAAATCATACCTACCTTATAGGCACAAAATCATACATACTATTCTTACATTTGTAGTAGTATATTATATGGTATTTATAGTTATAAATAAAAAAATATGTCTATAATTACTTTATTACTTTAAATAGTGAGAATACTTGTGAGGGTGCGATTTTATTTATTTGAATGATAGCGACTGATGTTTAACCGACATCGAATTAATCTTTGAGACGGCCCGCAACAGAGGTATGTCTGAATCAGTGATCTCTCAGCGTCGCATATGAAATGTATAACCGTGTAGCCTTTATTAATATAACATGTTTATAAACATTTTGTCTGATAATATTTACCTACATGGCAACACCAGTAGGCTACTATTGGAAAATGAATATAATGCATCAGTATTTTTGGTAAATATTTATTGTTTACAAACCTCTACACATATATAAAAAAAAAATACAAGCGTTTGCATTCTACGTTATAAACAAGATTTTACATAAATTTGGATTAATTCAAGGAGGTATTTATAAATATTATAATTACTCTAAACCTATTAGTTATAAATTCATAATAAGTACAAATATTACGACGCTACATTTAGACCCATGGAAAAATTCAATAAATACTTAATATAAAGATTCTCTAACATTCGCTAATATATTACAAAATATAGTGGTTTTTACTAACGATGTTTTACTAACTAACACATCGATAGGCCATTCGTCCGCCACGCGAACTGTTGTCAAAAAAAAAAAAGAATAGTAATGAGCAATGTCTGACTGCACCGTTCATTGATTCGAATCCGCGAGTGAACGAAGCGGTAGATGTACGGGTCGGCACGGCAATTGCGACTTTTATTAGCTTGGCATTTCGTCTCATGTGTTTTAAAAGATCGCCTCTTCTATATCTTGCGCATAGCCTCAAATCATTGTCTATAATTTAAAAAAAAAAGTGAATCAAGTATAATTTACCTCTTTATGAAATTAACCGTGGTTAATTTTCTCGATTCTTGTGCAGTCAATGAGATACAAAATACAAAATATTAAAGGATCTAAACTTTTAGGCACGGCAAACTTTATTTAATTAACTTTCATTATATATTCATTATGAGAATTGTCTAATGAAATCTGAATAACAAGCGATGTAGGCATTTAAAAAAATTAATTAATATTATTTTGAAAACAACTTAGTTAGGTACTGCTAAGCTATTTTCACGATTCTTGTATTCGATCAGGTAAAAACTAATAAAATTAAGCAAAGCCTCTAATAACTTTTATAATACAATAAATGGCATTATTATTTACATATTTTAACTACACAATTCTATAAAAATGAATTAATAATCATAATTTGTAGATTATTAAATTATTTTTTTCTTTATTCCAGGGCGCTATAGAAAGGTGCTCCCCCTCGCCAGGTCCCACCATTCTTTCACAAGAATATAAATGTACCCAATAATGTCAATGTTCCTATCGACACATAAGCTGAAAACTATGTTGTTATGATTATGTAATTGCTACTAAAATATATATTTATAGCTTATTTTATTTAGTTTAGCGATGGGCGACTTTTATTGACATGACTTTACTGACATCGAGTCTCGTCAATTACATTTTATGTATTCTACAACAAATTGTTGAACAATTTTGACTATGGTGGTATAATAGAAGTTCTAAAACCGTTCACAGGAAATGTCAGCGAGGATCTAAAACCTTTTGGCTATTACAATACTTCTCGAAACCATTATATATGTTTTCGAAATTGTTACAATTTGTTAGGCGCTTCTTACACGGACAATTCTTTCGGTAAGTAAAGTCCCTCGGTTTCATTTAAATATTAAGAAATTCAATAAAACCGCTCGGTAAGGATTAAAAAAATAGCACATATTTTTAGTTTTTGATATTGAAATTTAACTTTTTGAATTAGTAATTTAATTACTCGTGTATGGTAGGTTGATACGCTTGCAAATGTGACAGCGTCATTTCTGGAATTTATTTGTAAGTCACCCAGCACTAAAATTTTGACACATTTTAACCATTATAAAATGGCGGCTATTTCTTTTGAAAACATCGCATGCGGTGTTCATAACATATTAATCTCATATCATTAATTTAATTTATCCTTAAAGTAGGTACTATATACAGCTACAAACACTCTTATAGAATTAAACCCAACTTTAGTAGGTATGTAATTAATTTAGAGTATTACAAACAAATACAGGTAAGTTGACAATCAATACTATAACTACAGCGGATGGTCAATGTTTAGAATCACTGATTAAAAGCGCTAAGGAACGCAATGAGAAATATTAGATAATACAGGGTGAACTTTTTCTCGTGGGCATCCTTTTTTTGGGTTATTCTACGACTTAAACTAAACAACTTTAATATCGTATTACAACTTTTTCAAATAATCACATATTTTTTCCGTGCTCAAATGTTTATTTCACATACTTTTTTCGACACATCGAAAAAGTGGTAAAAGCAAAAGTTGTCCGGTTTTAAGTGTAGAATAACCCCATAATTCAACCTGTTTAAACCATTAATTTATAGTGGTTTACGATAGCTCAACTTGGCGTGGCAAATTAGTAGGAAAAGTACACAAATTCCTAACTATTAAATACACGCAGTGTCCTAAGACCCATTCCCGATAAAAAAATCAGCGAATTAGTCCTGCAGGTTCGTGAAAATAGTAAGTCTTTGGTGTGAGCGCTTAGCTGTCACCGTACGCCGTAGCGGTGTCGAGGTCATTGGAATTCAAGCGCAGGCTAAATTTACATCATCTGTTTAAAAAAAAATAATAAATTTGGGGATGATTTCTTTTCGCATTTTTTTAAACATTAATTTCTTACTCATCACACACACACGGTCACACAACACCCCCTTAAGTCTTCGGGAACGGTCTTCGGCCACCCTGTATATTTTAGTATGGTTTAACATACGTTTAAAATACGAATAGTTTATAAATTAAATAACATCGTCGGTGGTGACCTCGAAATAATAGAGTGTGGTTGTCTATGACATCGATTTTTTTTTTAAAATAACGCCATAAATTCTAGAGGGTCTACAATTGGACGTAGTTATGCAGAAACCAACCAATCCAAAAAACACAGAAACGAGTAAAACGCGTTTGAAACATTTATGTAAACATTTTTATATTAAGGATTTTTTTTATTTTAATTTATTTTTATTAGGGAAATAAAACAATTACAAGAGAAAAATTATATACAATCATATAAAAAATAAATAAATAAATAAAAAGATTAAAAACTAAATAAACTTATAAGTATAAAATAAATCCAATTAAATATTTCCAGCGAGTGAGTATACAATTAGTGCTTAAGCTAATAAATCCAAGATGAAGAGATGAGAAGAAGGGGAGGGTGGGAAAAGGGAAGGGAGGGGGAGGGGGGGTTATTAAGGAATTTTCAGTTTTTAAATGGTGGTGGTCATCGATTTTGACATTTTGTGGGTTGGTTGGTTTCCAAATAGAAAATTAACCCAAAAATATAGAAGGCACATCGAGCTCTTTATATTTTATTTCTGATTTAGGCTTGTCATATGCCAATTATTAGCAAAATTGGAAATGTGTGCGCTTTCAAATATTAAATAATTTGATTTTAAGAAGTCTTTTTATTAAAACATATGCATATATTAGTATGAATGCGCATTTTTTGTCATTTCTATGG
This sequence comes from Neomicropteryx cornuta, assembly GCA_020383195.1. Lineage (NCBI taxonomy): Eukaryota > Metazoa > Arthropoda > Insecta > Lepidoptera > Micropterigidae > Neomicropteryx > Neomicropteryx cornuta. The sequence goes on along the minus strand of JAHKQU010000020.1, from coordinate 719,566 downwards.
AATTCCTAAAAATGTATTCACCCGCCGTGGTTACAAAATTATAATTCTATAAATTTAGCTAGATATTGCTTTAGGTGAGGCCTGAACTAGACGCATTTCTAAATGGTTGAAAACCTCACAATAATTAACACATTATTTTTTTTTTATTCATTTACAAATAAAATGACTGCTGATGCCAAAGACAAGCATAGACCACGCGGATTGATTTGACAGCGACTGTCAGACGCGTGACAAAATGGCCGCTTGCACGCACGACGCGTGCGAATGAACCATAGACACATTAAAATATCAATAATACAATAATAATCTACATTCGTTTAATTCACACGCACATAAAACATAATTAGGTACAGTCGGCAAAAGTAAAATAACCAAAAAATGTATGCAATGGTTTCTTCTTGATACCTGGAGAGTGGGGGAAGGAATCCTGGCCCCACCTGGTAGCCTCTTAAAACTATAAATATATTATTATTTACATATATTTTTAAAATAGCTAAAGATATAGCTAAGTTCGCGAGGCAAACGTTTAATTTTGCTATCTCTGGAGAACATTATAATTTTTTTATGCTTGAGTTGGATAAATAAAGCACAGTTTGATTGTCGCCATATTGATTCATACCATAATAATATATGTAAAACAGTTCAATAAAAAATGTAGGATTTTGGCTTTATTCATTCGGATCGAGGGCGCGTGCTATTAAAATATATTTTCCCACTAATTACAGATAGATATGTATAGATTGACATCCTTTAAATGTGTTAGTTGGGTCGAATGTCACGTTTAGAGGGTAGAAAAAAAGATACCTTCACCATCTCTCGAGTTAGAATAGTCTAGATATGTCCGATCGAAAAACAACACCATACGCCGGCGTGGTATTGCTTTTTTGACATTCCGGGCGCGAAAGAGACCGATATATAAAGCGAGACAAGTATATTCGAATATTGTCAACGCTCTTCGTTCGCATTGGGGCACATAAATAATGCTGTCTCTTTTACATTGTGCGTGTGTGTGTTTCTAATATTATCCATGGCATGGCACTAACCGCCTGTCGATAAACGGGGATTAAAGGGCCTCTTCCCGAGAGAGCGCTTCCGTGAGAAACTTGTAAGACTAGCCTACATTACAAGTTTCGTTAGGATTTCTTTTCACCTCTTCTACTCGTTTTTTTCCCTTGATTAAATAAATAAATAAACTGTTTGTACTTAGAAAGGGAAACATTCTAGCGGGTTATATTTAGAATAATCTTTATTCTCATTTAAAGTCTTAAAACTTATAATTCTATAAGTGGCCATTAGTATGAGATAAACGTTATCCAGTAATATATTTTTTTCTATATCTGCAAACAACTAAGAAAGTGAATAGCACAGTTCTAACCATAACCAAAGGAGCCTTTAAGGTATTCGATTCCTAACCCTTTGATTGTTTAAATTTAACAACTAAACGGACGAGATGTCCTTATAATACCCGCCATGCTTTTAAGAATTGCCTCTTTCGCGATTGACGTCTTAAGGGGACCTTAAGGAAATGAACACCTTACTTTTGATATCTGCGAGGTAAGGAATGACATTTCTGTAAAGAAATTTTCAAATTAGGACAGAGGAAAAGTTGAAAAAGGTGTCAAAACGAGGACGTGTTCTTGACAACGACTGCCCACCGAGAGATTGTAACGGGCGTTGTAGGATGCTGCGCGTCGGTTCTAGTAGGGTAGGTTGTCTCTGAGGTGCGCCTGCTTGGCGTAGCCTTTCTTCAGGCACTTCCCCCACCAGGATCGCTTCACGCAGACCTTGACCGGCTTGAGAACGAAGCACTTGGTCTGCACGACGTTGAAGAACAGGCGGCCGACCATGTTGGCGATGCCCGTGTCGGCTACCTTCAGGCAAGCGCGAAATCTGCGGGTAGGAAGAAATAAACACAATTAATGTACTATAATTTTACACCAAAATAACAATTATCCATTATCATAAGCACGTTGAATGGCACACATGCATACATAAACATCGCGACGTTACAACAAAAGGTTTCTCATCTAAAACTCATGCATTGCAAAAAACGAACGTTCGACAAACATACAATACTTTCAAAACGCTGACAATCTCGCACTAGACGTCAGCAGTGGGAGAGGGCGTTCGAGGGCGAGGGGTTAGGGGAGGGAGGGAGAGGGAGAAGGCGTTCGCTGACTCTCTTACACTAGGCGTCAGCAGAGAGAGAAGGCGTTCGCTGACTCTCTAATACTAGGCATCAGCAGAGGGAGAAGGCATTCGCTGACTCTCTAATACTAGGCATCAGCAGAGGGAGAAGGCGTTCGCTGTCTCTCTGATACTAGACGTCAGCAGAGGGAGAAAGCGTTCATTGACTCTCTGACACTAGGCGTCAGCAGAGGGAGAAGGCATTCGCTGACTCTCTAATACTAGGCGTCAGCAGAGGGAGAAGGCGTTCGCTGTCTCTCTGATACTAGACGTCAGCAGAGGGAGAAAGCGTTCACTGGCTCTTTGACACTAGGCGTCAGCAGAGGGAGAAGGCTTTCGCACAAGCTATCTCTTTCGCACTCAGAGGGAGAAGGCGTTCGCTGACTCTCTGATACTAGGCGTCAGCAGAGGGAGAAGGCATTCGCTGATTCTTTAACATTAGGCGTCAGTAGAGGGAGAAGGCGTTCGCTGACTCACCTCGAATTTACAGCAAACCGAAGGACTTTTTTCGTAATCCTTCAGTTCCAAAAACCATCCTTAAAAACGAATGGTAGGTCTCTTAATATAGGAAGAAAAATGACGGAATTGCTCAACAGTTATAATTCTTTTTTTAAAGACGCGTCGCCGCGCCGCAGCTCCAGTGTGGTGTGACCCTAATGCCGCGAAGTACGCGATCGCAGTTACTGCGACTCCGTCAGGGCTCAGGTCGGGGCTTACCGATTTACGGCACAATAAAATCCCCGGCAATTATTTCCGAAGAGGTGGCGCCTTTATAGGGACGGCTTTAATGAGCCGCGCGAAAGAGACGAGCGACGCGTCTCTTCCGCTCTCGCTCGCAGCTTTGGCGTCCTCAGGACGACCGAAGGGTCAAGAGAACGCGACTCTCTTAAAGGGCCGTGAAGTTGGAGATCGGACCGAGCGACGCCGCGGTTTGTTAAAAATAATTACATAAGAAAAAGGTATATATGAGCGAAAGAGTTGTAAGTAAAAAAATATAAATGAAATGAACACCCATTATATAGGGTAATGATTTTAAAGGCGTGGTTTTCAAGAAGAGATAAAACGCATATAATTTGATGTTATGGCTAAGAATTTAGTTTTATTATAAAGATAAGGGTTTGCCATTATGTTTTAAAAATGATTTCGGGTAAGTGGCCGCCGCGGCTGACTCGAACAAATTCCAGCCGAGAGGCCCAATTTTCAACCACTTTTTGCAGCAAGTTGGGCCGTATGTCAGCAATAACGCGCCGAATATTCTCTTCCAAGGCGTTAATCGTGTCCGGCTTATCTGCGTAGACAAGCGACTTCACATAACCCCACAAAAAATAGTCCAGCGGTGTTAAATCGCACGATCTTGGAGGCCACGCCACGTTGTTCAGGAGTAAGTCTATTCATTATGAAATGGCAAACCAAACTGAGCATAAATCAAGTGACAGCTGTCAAAAACACCAACTACGAAAAAAGTAACGCTAGATTGAAAAGCACGCCTCTAAAAAAACAGCCTACAATAAAAACGAATTTTCAAGTGTTAAGGAAGCACATATATGAGTGTTAAGGAAGTATATATATGAGTGTTAAGGAAGTACATATATGTGTGTTAAGGAACACATATATGAGTGTTAAGGAAGTACATATATGTGTGTTAAGGAACACATATATCAGTGCCCGCGTGCAGCGTGCTAACTCCCATTAACAGACTTCACAAAACTATCACGACTTAGGTGAAAAATGTCAATCTCCCCAAAATGACATTATACCCTAAGCAGAGCATTTTGACCACAATTTGAGACATTAAGTTATGACACTTTAAACTGCCTTCATAAATTGCCAAAGTGCAAATTTCGTAATATTAATTAGCCTTTTATTACGCAATTGTGTGGATAATATGTGTTCACATATTACGAATATATGGACACATATATGCCATATTATTTTTATATTACAGTTCTTGTGGTCGAGTACGTTACATATTTAATATATTAAAGATTTTTTATAATATCGAAACATTTTGAATAGTTTTATTTATTTCAGAAAAGCGCTGGATAAAAAAAACCCACGAAAGTTAATATATTTTTATAAATTAGCTGTTGAGCTTCAGAACTTGGGGAGTGCGTTGGATTATCAGAAAAGCATATTCTCGGGCAGCAGTTTGAGAACCGCCCGCCGCCCGCGCTTTGAAGCGGCCTCGCCTACCCTCATTAATCGCGCCGGAATCCTAATCTGTTCTTAATCAGTCCCGATCCGACGTTTGAAGTAAACAAACTTGACGCGCGGCCGCGACGGACACTTCCTGGATAAAACGGACCGCTTCTAAAACGAAAAAGAGGGTTCCGTAGATGTTTTTAAACGCACAGACACCATAATTCAACAGCCAATTGAAAAATGAATAAAAAACAACAGCTTAGAATGAAAAACGACATTTGGGCAGAGGTCCCGTTCATTCCTCGCACTAAACTTAAAAGTAATCCCACGAAAACTCTCTGTAATAAAGTCAGCGATTTCTTTTAAAAACGGTCCCAAAAAGTAAGAAACTCAACGGTTCATATTAATTTAGATAATAAGGTAATTCTGTTAGTTTTTTTTATTCATTCACTATATTAAATATTACTTTCGTATATCATCTTTATTTATTTATTTACTGATGAATAAAAGGTACTTTTTTGATGACTTTTGAGTTTTTTTACGGCATATCTGAGCGTAGGATGACGGTCTTTAGTCCAGCGCTGAATATTATCTTTATAAAAGAATGATATTATATTAAAATAATGAATAATTATATAATTAGGATGAAAGATTCTGTTCAAATGAGATAATTTTATGTGCGATTTGTGCACATATTAAGTTCTTGAATGTGAACTATAAATCAATAAAAATACATTTATTTAATTATTTATTTATTAAAATAATTACATATAATTTTGTGAGGTTACAGATTTGGGTAAACATATTAAAAAAATATTATATCCGTGAGCGTTTGGCACCTTAACTAGACTAAATGTCTGTCCTAAGGAAGGCATATAAATCATCATTTATAGGTTATATATAAAAATACAATTATATTGTAAATTATGTATGCATGCGCAATTTTGTGTGTATTCAAACATTGTGCTTATAAATGTAGGTATGTTTATTTCGCTAACACACAATATCTCTCTCTCTCTCACACACTCACACGCACACCCAACACACCCTCTATATATTACATATTAAAATCATATGCCTGCTTATTGTATTTAAATAATTTAATTTAATTTGAAAACATTTTGAAACAATTTAGTTTGAAACCAAAATACATACGGTGTAATAAGTATCTTTGTAAATATGATGGAAATCTATAATCGGTTTTGTTATCTCATTAAATCTTAATTTTTGTTAATGTAATATTAATATAACTATGTATTGTCGCCCTAGAATAAATATATATATACGCTGTGTCCCAAGACCATTTCCAATAAAAAAAAACAGCTAATTGGTCCTGCTATTTCTAGCGTTATTTGTTAAGAAACTTTATCAAAATTCATCTGTTTAAAAAAAAAAATAGTAAATTCGGGGATGTTTTTTTTTCGTATTATTTTATATAATTTCTTACTCATAATAGATTACACAACACTCCCCTTAAGTCTTCTGGAATGGTCTTGGGACACTCTGTATATCTATACTATTCAAGTATGAGCCGTTACGCGAACGACGTGCTAACGATTGCGCCATCCAACAACCCTTCAACACCCTGTATCATAAAATAAGTGAAACGTAATAATGGTAGTATTTGAGTAAATAAAAAAATGGCCATTAAGGTTTATTATAAACATATAAGGCATTTAAGTATTAACAAAATATCATATGATGACAGATGTCTAAGTCCTTTTTCAATAATCTGTCAATGTTAATGTAATGTCAAGCAAAAATAATGATTAATGACGTCTATGAATGTCGAGTCACATTTGAAAAAAAAAAACAAATACAAGCAGTAATTGTGTTTTTTGTAACTGTTATTAACATTAAATTTTAAACTTCATTGTTAATAACCTCAAAATGATTCGTAATAATGAACGGTTTAAAATTAGGATTATAGTAAGACTCGTTGCGTTAAATTACAGTGTTTTAATTAATTAAATTAATGTGTCGCGAAGAGTGACACCATAGTGTTTCCATAAGGCAATGGGAAGAATTTGTATGTATTCTTAATTAGTGTTAATTATATAGAAACTTTCGTCCATTTTATACTGTCGAATACTATTTTGCTTAAGATACCTACGGAAAAGGCACCAGCCTTCGTGGGGTTATGTATTAAAAAAATAAAAAACTCCACTATGATTGCACCCTTATGATTGACATCGCGGTCAGCAAGTTTTCCCGCCGGTTTAGCGCTTTTGTTTGAGGTTAGAAACCGCAGTCGCCAGCGAATCGGTGGCCGCAAACGAGGCCACTTAGGACTGCGTATTAGAAAATCAAAGAAAAACCCTTCGACCTTAGCCGTACAGACTAGCCGCCGTTGCGGGCAGTTAAAACGATTAAAATCTGCCCGAACAAGGTATAGCCATCGTTTATTAAAATCTGCTAATTTACATTTGTCATAACTATTTACAATAATATTACTTAATACCTTAGGTGCGCGATCGCGTCTTAGTTTAATTATTATTAATAATAATAATAATAAAAACCTATCAATCAGCCTACAATCTTATATGATAAATATACAATTAACAATGATAGTTTGAAGTAATCTACCTTCAATTATCGTAGGAAAAGCTGTCCTGCAATAGCGACAGACGCGCGTATACTATATTGTATTAATGTTGGCGCATTACCGATCAAGAAAACGTGTTTTTAGAAAGTAATACTATAATATAAAGCTCTATTATTATTTTTTTTTACTATATAATGTCATTTAGTTAAAAATAAAGTATATATCAACACTCCCTCTTATCCTGAGGAGTTGAGATTTGTTGTCGTGCTGGTTAAGTTCCGATGAGAATGTATTTTTATAGTAGGCATGACCTGATTCTCAGTCAATCGATAGAAAGTCGGTACTTTTGCCCACTACGCCAAGTGCAACTCCAAGTAACTTAGCAATCACCTTGTTTTTACTTGGCCAACTGCTACTGTCGGACATGCTATTCACGAGACGGGGACTCGCGACAAACGCGCGCGGAGGATCATCGCAAGAGGTCGCGGCGATGAGGGTTCGAATCCGCATTCAAGTCGTACCATTTTTAGCGCTTCATCACCGCCATCTTCTCCGCGCCTAGGAAAATAGCCTAAAGATTTTATAAGAATTATTCTTTTTTTTTTTAAATATATAGCGGCGCAGCTCCGGCTGCCTCGTTGTGCTCTTGCGATGTCTGCAATTGTGCGGATGTTCGTCATATAAAACCGGTAATTTTTCCGCGTAGCTTCCACAGTTTGACAGCCAACGGCGCCGATACAGCGTGTTCCAAAAATAGACTTCTGGATTTCTTTTAAAATCGATTAGATTCATCGGCTAGCATTATATTACAGATATAGGCACTTTAAAATAGCTGTAAACAAAGCCGGCTTTTAAATACTCTTTTAAAGCTCCTTTTAAATACTCTTTTGACTAAATGTGACTACTAAGTTTGGTTTATCTTCATATTAGGTATATAAGGCGAAGCCAAAGGTAAAATAATCACTTAGATTAATTTAGAATTTCTTTAATGTTTCGCATTTGGTAACCATTGGATATTTAATCATAAAAAAAATATATTTAGATACCTTAATCTTAGGTCTTAAACATAGTAAAGGCAGATTTTTAAAATTCAATTCTATTTCTGTGAAATTTAATAAATGATTAACTGCTAATAGTTCACGCTTAGTTATTTTATTTTTTTTATTTATCTTTATTGGAGAAACCAACAATTTTACACAGTACATATAAAATAAAAAATACATTTGATGGAACGATAAAAAAACTATGTAAAACTAAAAATAGGATTCTACTAATAAAAAGTATTAAAGTTAATAAACAAAAATAACAAAACCATTTTATATCAATATATATACATATCTACTACACGAATTCAGGACAGTTAATTTTTACACAAAAGATCATTGCTGAACACTTTAAATTGCGATTTATTCAGAGTCAATTTATCGAAGCAGTTAACAGTTTCATTAAAATAACTCTGCATCCGCGGTATCGGCGAATGTAGAGCGTTATTTGAGGAGCAAGAGGGTACTTTAAAGACATTGTAATGACGGGTGCGATGTGATTGAATTGCTCTCTTAGAAAAGGCATTAGAGGGTTGGGAAAAATAGTAATTGAAAGGCAAATGAAGAGTATTAAACATAGTAGAGTTTGTTTTTTTAATTTCTTTATAATGAAGCTCTAATTAAATAAAACCCAACAATTGCTCACTGACCTGGCAGAGAATGAAACCTGACGCCCTATTTCAACGTGCTTCGCCTTAAGGCGCCACCAGTCCCTAAAACGTGTATTGTAACATATTTTGTTGAAGTTATTCCCAACAAATGGCTAAAACTAGAATTTCTTTAATGTTTCGCATTTGGTAACCATTGGATATTTAATAATAAAAAAAATATGTTTAGATACCTTAATCTTAGGTCTTAAACATAGTAAAGGCAGATTTTTAAAATTCAATTCTATTTCCGAGAAATTTAATAAATGATAAACTTCTAACGGTTCTTTTTTATTTGAATTGCTCTCTTATGAAATACATTAGAGCCTTAGTAAAAATAGTAATTGAAGGGAAAATGAAAGGTCTAAAACATAGTAAAGTTTGTTTTTTTAATTTCTATATTATGAAGCTGTAATTAAATATAAACCAAAAATTGCTTACTAACCGCTCAGAGAGTAAAACCTGACGCCCTATAAAAAAAAAACCTCCGAATTTCAAGGCTGTCCGAATTTCGACTGTCAATCTAATTAATCCTTAATTAATCTAATAATTAATTAATTAATCCTTAATAATAATACTCACTTTTGATTCAAATTATATATTTTTTTTAATTTTAGCGATGTTTCGCTCATAATACCTACCAATTTTATTTAAAATAAAAAAAATGTTATTTTATCACAACAATTCACGGTACAAGAAATCTTTATGATAATAAAAAATATGTGAAATCGAATGTGAAAATATGTGAATATTCATTGCATTTTTACAAGTTATTAGAATAACATTATAAAACATTTTTTTAATTTATAACACTTATAACATATAATTTATAACGAGCATTTTTTTTATGAAATAATTGCATTTATTTTTAAGTGTTGTATATATGTATAATATAACATTTCTTATACCAAAAATGACGACAAGATTTACTCAGAAGCGTAAAATTTTAAACTGACTGATTTAATGGTAGTTCTTTGTTTTTATTAATTAATTTATTGCAAATTTAATATTACAATCGTAAGAAACACAATTTAACTATGAAACATACAAGTATTATTAAATAGCTTAATTAAACCGACCAGCGACTAAGCAATTTTTTGGGTTTTATTTAATTACAGCTTAGTAATACAGAAATTAAAATAACCAACTTTACTATGTTTTAGACCTTTCATTTACCTTTCAATTACTCTTTTTCGTAAGGCTCTAATGTATTCAATAAAAGAGCAATTCAAATAAAAAAGAACCGTTAGAAGTTTATCATTTATTAAATTTCTCGGAAATAGAATAGAATTTTAAAAATCTGCCTTTACTATGTTGAAGACCTTAGATTAAGGTATCTAAACATATTTTTTTTATGATTAAATATCCAATGGTTACCAAATGACAGTTAAATGAAAAAATGTCTAAATGAAACGAAATTAATATTTATTTTTTGGCTTCACCTTAAATAATAGACTACCACTGAACTGTATAGAAGCAGTTGTTATTGAATGATAGCTACCGGGCGTCATAGGCATTCTTGTTTTGTCCCATTTCCTTATGTATTTTTTTTTATCAGTTGCCATTTCTTCCACATCATTAGACGGGCCGTCTATGGGTTTGTTGCGAAAACGGGGACGAGGAACCATTCGTCTGTTTAGGCCGATACCGTTTATGGCCGGCTTAAATAGACGCATTATTGCCAGCGCGCGCTATACAGGGTGCTCGGTTATAGTGCGGCGGGTACAAGCGAGCGTTTGGTAATAGGCACATTACTAGTAGACGATGACTTATGCCTGATCAAATCTTCAAAAAATCCCCATTTTTGGTGGTCCACCACTCCTCAACCACTAAGTATTCAGACGAGTGGTTTATAGCATTACGTACGCCGAAGACTCATCTTGCACTCCTTCAAAACTGATTTTTGAAATTGATTTTCGTTTTTGAAATATAAATTAAATAAAAAAATGTGTTCATTTTTATTTTTCGCCTCGCGTTCGATAATGCTTCATACGATTTACCCGAAAAATAGTGCGTATTGTAGACAAAATCATAGCGTAGTTCTAAGCATAGATATATTTCTAAATATTGTCTAAAAGATACTAAATTTACTAATATTACGACTAAGGATTTAAGGTCGACATTAGCATGATCAAAAACAGTCTTAAATGTTTTACGCACGCGCGTCTATAAACATGTCAGAAAAATCGATTGTAACGAGATTACAGTGAGAGTTTAGCGTTGCAACTCAATAACTATTGTTTGTAACGGAAATTAATTGTAATTGAGAAAATAAAAAGCTATTAACCGCGTGGTTTCTAAAATTATAAAAAAAAACGCGTAAATAGAGCCCCCACAGAAAGGGAATTTCCTAGTTTCTGGAGCATCACATATACGGGTTGTTCCAGGACCAGTGCCATACGTAGGAATTGCTGAAAATTATTCATTTCAATAGATTAATTGTTTCACAAATGTAAATAGGGTAGGTGGCCATAGTAATTTTAAATATTTCAATGGTATCATTTTAGTATCGATAAAAAAAGCGAGCTTCTTGCCGCGGGGCAGTCTCTACCAGGCAACGCGGAGAGGTAAGAAAAGTCGCAGGCAAAATTAGTGATATTTTTTAAAAACTACTTTATTTAAGCCAGTTAACACGACGATTCAACGGTCTATCCGTATGAACGGACTTTGCGTAGTCGCGTGTCGCACTGAGCACTGTATAAACACATAGTATTTTGAAAATATCTCTGTAGAAGCAGCGTTCAAATGCTGTTTTGTTACGTTTTGTTACGCTGTTTGTTTGTTTGTCTTTGTATATATCTGCCTTATATCCGAAGCCTCACATTCATTAAATAAATAGTTTGATGAATAGTTGAATGATTTATTCGTGATATCAACAAAATCAACCTACATCAATTTTGACCTGAACACATATTATTCTATGACTATTATATTATATGTATTTATTATTTGTTTTTATATATTCTTAGTATGTTTACATTATGAAAATAAATATCTCTTGTAATAGGATGTATTAGTATGTTATTCAAATCTGCTAAAATTTCTAAGCATTTAATAGTAATATAACATTATATAAATAAATATGTATAATATAGGATGTTTTTTTTAAAGGCGTGGTTTTCAATCTGGCACTACTTTTTTCGTAGTTGGTGTTTTTGACAGCTGTCACTTGATTTATGCTCAGTTTGGTTTGCCATTTCATAATGAATAGACTTACTCCTGAACAACGTGGCGTGGCCTCCAAGATCGTGCGATTTAACACCGCTGGACTATTTTTTGTGGGGTTATGTGAAGTCGCTTGTCTACGCAGATAAGCCGGACACGATTAACGCCTTGGAAGAGAATATTCGGCGCGTTATTGCTGACATACGGCCCAACTTGCTGCAAAAAGTGGTTGAAAATTGGGCCTCTCGGCTGGAATTTGTTCAAGTCAGCCGCGGCGGCCACTTACCCGAAATCATTTTTAAAACATAATGGCAAACCCTTATCTTTATAATAAAACTAAATTCTTAGCCATAACATCAAATTATATGCGTTTTATCTTTTCTTGAAAACCACGCCTCTAAAATCATCACCCTATATATGAATATGTGTATATATGTGTATACTACAGAACCTCCAAATAAAATATTGAGTTCCTCGAATATTTATCACTTCGATACAGGCACTACGCTTAGTGCAGTGATTATTTATTTATTTATTTCAGGAAACAACAGCTTACATAGTAATTACAATAAACAAAAAAACAATTAAAACACAAAGCCAATAATAGTTTCCTCCAAACTTAAAAAAAAATAAAAAAACCCATTCGGGAGCGAGGCCGGGACCAGGAAGTAGGAGGGGTTGGGGGTTGGGGGTTGGGGACAATCACCAGAATATAATATAAATATACTATTCAAGGGTTAGAGTAAACACTCTCTTGAATGCCGGAAAAGTAGTGTTAAATATATCGATGTCACTTAACATGCTGTTGTAAAGCTTACATGCTCGATTATGTATGAATTCTGTGCATAATTCGTACTCAACCGTGACAGATGGAATGTCTCCCACTGGCGAGTGGGTCTAGATGGAACCCTCAAATCTATGAGCCCCAGGAGATCAGAGTAGTCGATGTGAGCATTGACAATTTTATATAAAAGTAACACATCAGCTCGCGATCTTCTAAGCTCAAGACCAAATAATAATCCAATATGCCTGAACCTCTTTTCTATAGCTAATTTATATTAAAAAAAAGGGAATTATGTATTGTACTATGGATGGATAAATAAATAAATAAATGATATCGCGAAAATGTTGTGTTTTTTAAGTAACCCCTTCAATGTTGCATAATATTTTTTTGTTACAAAATATATAAAAAGTTAAGCAGACGCCAAAGCGTCTCGGCACATAAAGCGGACATCACAATTAAGGGCGCCTTAATTCGTGTCCAAGCGCGCGACTGGCCGTTAAGAAAAAACTTTACTGCACCCGCGGCCCATAAAAACTAATTGAAACGTCGCGCCCGAATCGGCGTTCGAATTTCGAAATTTTTCAAAATGGCCGAGCGAGTACTTTAAAAAATGGCCGCCGCGGCTTCGGAAAATTTACTACCGGCCAGCGCATGAATATTTGAAATATTTGCCAAAAAAAAAATTCGTAACCTCGTAAACTGCGATATTTTTATTTATTTATTTATTAAAATATCCAATATAAACTTAATATTATTACATATGTATTAATTCGTAGCATTTTAATGATTTTCTAGAGAAGAAAGTACAGTTTGTGTGGATTAGTAACACCTCACTAGGCAAATGCCTGTGTCGAGGTGTTACCTATTTGAAATATATAATAAGAGCGATTTGTTTATTTATTTTATTTATTAAAATATCCAATATACAATTAATATTATTAAATGGGTAATATTTTGTAGCATTTTATTGATTTTCTAGAGAAGGGATACTTTCTAGCGCACGTTAAAATGGTCCGGTTTCGTGCGCGTCCGTTATTGAATTTAGTTCACTCCAGCGGGGGTCCCGCTATAAATGTGTACACGTCGAAAATAATCCAAAGAAATGGACAAAGTCTCAACTCAATTAACAAACAGCTCCTATATATAAGGGACACCAGAAAAACCTACAAATAATATATCGATCGTGGTCTAGTGGTTAATCCGCTCATGGTCTTACCACCAACTCCCACAGGCACATTTGGCCTAGTTGAGTAGGGCCCGTCGCTATGACCTGTATATTACACTTATGCCAACGCGCGTCTAGCGTGTAAAAACTATTCAATCAATAAAGAATTTATATATCAGTATCAGTAATGTCTCCGCAGTAAAGAATTCTGTAAATGTTGCCACTATCAAATCGAACGATCTATCCTATTAAACAGGTCAAAAAAATCTATAGCACCCTAATTGGCCGATAAGGGTGTGGACATAGTGGCGCGCCGATGCGAAGTATACACAATATTGAGTAATTGACTCGAATACAGTACGCACTCAGACCATGCTAATCGTGTACAATGATTTTAGGCCAAGTATGCTTTTGGTTACCGATACTAAAATTCAGTAGCCTCGACAAATTATGATTTTACTGAACTTTTCGGTTAAATCAGATCAGAATTCAGGGGAGATGGTGGTTTTGAAGCGTTAAAAATGGCACGATTGAGCGCGGATTCAAACCGGCGACCTCTGGGTTGATAGTTAAACACCTTAACCACTGGACTACTGCGATCTTGTTCGATTTAATTCCTCGGGATCTATTTGGACGATAAATTAAATCTACTATGGGGCGCCGAGATGCATACTAAACATCTTTTTAATCATAATTTAAACACTACTTGATTATTTGTAACAAGTGTAAACTCACTCAGTGCAAAATTTATTTATTTATTTAATATATTCTAGGGAAACATAAAGTGTAACTGAATTGAATTTTTCTTATAATTTTTACTTGGTAACCACCGATATTATTTATTTTTATTGTTGATTAATTACTTTAATTACTTATATATGTTTCTTTTAAATTGTTAAATTGCAGAATATTTTTCAATAAATAATGTTTATAGTACATGTAACAGGCGATACAATTTGTCGGATATAACTTTCGATAAAATCGATAAATCACAACGTCTGAAAGGTTAGATATTCCAGCTGAATTATTATTATCACCCAATATTATTGGTTGGTTGGGCCGACAATTTGTTATAAGTGACAGAATGGTATGAGCCATTTTATTCAATGCTCGAATACAACAAATCGGTTGTGTTGTAGTTCAATTTGTTGGATACGATAAATCGTCGCCGTTGGTCCGAAAAATGTGTTATTCTAATAATTCACCGACACACAATATCTCTCTCTCTTACTCACTCACACACCCAACACATCCACTATATATACAAATATATACCTACCGATTTGTATTTAAATAATTTAATTTAGTTTGAAAACATTTTGCAACAATTTAGTTTGAAAACATCACATTTACTGTATAATGTGTTTGTAAATATGAAGGAAACCATAATCGATTTTGTTATCTCATTAATTCTTAATTGTTTTAATCTAATATTGATAAAATATAAAAATATATTTGTATATTGAGCTGTAAGTATTTCTGTAATTCGAAAAATATAAAATAATGCCATGTCGCTCGGCAAACGCGCTACTATGCGCGCACCCTTAGGCTGGACGACAGAGCGCCGGGGTTGGAAGTGTAAAAAAAAGAAAAAGATTCCCGGTATTCAAAAATCGAATAGTCGCCACCGCGCCATAGACCACAAAGTCGTCAGTCATTTTTTTTCTTCTTTTTTTCGACAGATGTTTATGGCAGCGTTATATTTTCTAAGCGGCTAGTATACTACCTATATTAAGATTTTTTTTTTTAAAACCGAAATTTGATTTCGCCACGCGTGTTATATTTACTTACCCATTTAAAAAAAAAATAGGCTGTATAAAAAACGTTGCAGTGTATATGTGTATAATATAAAATGTATTATATTTATTATATATTCAAGCACCGAATATGGATTTTCATATTCATAATAATATTTTTCATTACTAGGTGACAATGACTATGTTCACGTCGGTTTGAAACTCCCATCTATTTATATAGAGCTATTTTAAATATGCCTAAACAAAAAGAGTTATTATCATATCATATTAGTGAGGTAAAATGTTGATTATATGATTAAAATATATTTTTTTAATCTGTTTTTAAATCGCGAGTGAACCCGAGGAATGATTTTTTTTAATTTTCTAGTTGCTGACCATTATACAGCTACTTGAATCACACGTCTACATACATTTATTCATATTTAATTCAAGCACGATTATGTGCTTGAATTAGGGTGTGTATTAACACACCCTAATTTTGTATAACCGCCATCGCCTATACGCACGCAACCAGATATCTAAGTAGGTGAATTCTCTAATTGGCGCTTAATTTTTATTCTAAGTTAGTTTAAGTTAGACATTAACGCGTTAGTTTATGAAACACCATTGTTATATTCTGTAGCGTATTATTAAGAATCGATGAGGAATAAATAAAAATAGAATAACAGTGATCAATGTTCGATATTCGGTTATTTAACCGAATAATTCATCTAATAACGAAATAGCGCAAAACCGAATACCGAATGTTCGGGAATATATTCTATATATCCTACCTAAATATATGTTTTTGACGATAGTATAACAAT
This sequence comes from Neomicropteryx cornuta, assembly GCA_020383195.1. Lineage (NCBI taxonomy): Eukaryota > Metazoa > Arthropoda > Insecta > Lepidoptera > Micropterigidae > Neomicropteryx > Neomicropteryx cornuta. The sequence goes on along the minus strand of JAHKQU010000020.1, from coordinate 703,325 downwards.
AAAATATGTTATACTATATAGTGTTTTTTATAATTTTATACCGTCACAGAACGGCCTCGCCTAGTGTTGACGGTATAGAAGCCTTTATTAGCGTGTCTTCGTCACATGACAGCACTCGCTGAAGGTTAATCATAATAAACTTATGTATAGTATAATACGGTTACTTATTGTTTAATAAAAAATATTGAATTGAATTGAATTTATTCGTGTTGTAATACAGTATCCCAACACTATAATATAAAATATTAGAGTAAGAAGGTATTTGCAGTCGCAAAGGTGAAACGTAATTACTTACAATAATTTTAAACATAACTTTTTTATTATTTTGAATTTTAAAATTCCGTCTCCGTCACGAACTAGTATTTTTCATGAAGATTCGATTAAAACTTTAAAATTCTAAAATCGGCGCTGAAATCATTGAGATCTGACATCGCAACCATTTCGCTATCGGAGGCGATCCGTGGGAGGTGCGTTTTTTTTTTCGAAAAAGGCGCACACCTACCCTCCGATTTTCGCCCGATCCATAAATCAGAACGCGCGCAATCTTTTCGCTCGGCTGACTCCATTGTGGAGCGAATTTTGCGGACTGCCGCGACGATGCGTAAAAAAATAATAATAATAATACACCGCCGCATAGGAATTATTCTAATTTATTGTGAAAAAAAAAATAAATAAATTGAAAACGGCTAAGTAATTCGGAAAACAGATATATCTATCGCCAATACAGAAATTAACTAAGGACCGCAATTTCATGTCCTAAAGACTAACCTAAATTTTAAGTTAGTATTTAAACTCACTCTTAGCGTTAAGTCGAATATAAAAGTACGCCTTAGCTAAGAATCAAAACAACTACTACTTAAGCTTTAAGTCAAACTTAACTCAGTGTTAAAATACACCGCTAGGAGCGATTTCAGTACATTAACGGCGCTACGTGTGCGAGTGTATTGCCATCTGTGGTTTTCGTCTCGTGCTTGATTTTATATTTACTAACTAATTAAAATTGACTGGATTTGCATATTTTGAACATCTTAAATTCAAGCAAACGCGCATGGCAAAATCCTAGTAATCCCACAGCTTACAACATAACCTCAAAATGTCAGATGACGCGTCATATCTCATAGTTATAGTCATAGTTGTGCGACAGTGGCGACAGATATTGTATACACAAACCATAGTGGCGAGCAGCGAACTAATCACGAGTGCGAAAACATATTCTTAACAAAGTCGAACTTAAAAATTAACCGAAATACACAATTCAATTTAGGTCATGTCATTTAGTCAAATATAATGACAAATTGGTAAAAACACCTACGTTTGTCAACAACTTAAGTCGAATAAATACGCATTTTTTTTATTTAATCCAAAATATACACTCGAAATAACATAAAACGGTTATTAGTTATTGACTATACAAGAAAATAATATAGTACAAAGCGAGTACCTTTCTAGAAGTTTGTTACGCGTATGTTATTTATTTATTTTTTTAAGTTGATAATATTGTTTTGTTAAATAAATAAAATCAATGCCCACGAAGTAAGTATATTTTAAATTGTTTAAAAATCATCAAACGTGCAAAAAGGTTTGATATCCACATTTAATTGAATTATTAAATGAACTAACATAAACTAACTGATATTTTAAAATATTCGACACAATGGTTTACAATACAAGTTAAAAAAATATTTAAGTGTTTTAGACGTTTTTTGTGATAATGTATTAGGGTGTGAATATAATAGCGTGTTAACGGGTTATGATGAAAATATTAATATTTAATATTATTTAGGTTCTGTGTTTAGTTATTAGTCTCTAGAAACTAACTATACAGAGTGTTTTAAATTTAGGGTACACCTTTTAGGATATTGATCTATGTGGACAAGCATCAATCAGCGAAATAATATTAGAAAAATGTTTCTTAATTACGAGAAAAATGACCTCAAAATAAAATAAAAAACGCTTAAGAGTTTTGATAAAATGTATGAAAAAATTCAAATTTTATGAGGCTGTTTTAGATAAAATAGGAATTTAACTTATTAATTGTTAACCTAGATAAAATGATATCCGCGATTTATTTTATTTATTTATTTAACGTCATTTACATACATTTTAGTTTCTAAGACAATATTAAAGGTACTCGCGACGATTCACTGGATAGCTCTAGCTGCCCGTGCCGCGTTTACTCTATGGGTCTGTCACTTTTGCCCTATGTGAGATTTGTCTATGGACAAGTTTAGTAAATATTCATACGAAAATATCGTGTAATCGTGTAGTAATGAATTTCGCAACAAATAACGCGTTGAAATGGCACTTTAGGAATATAGGAAAAAATGTAAACTTTACCTGATAATATTATACGGTTCTTGTAATAGATTCCACAGCCGATCGGCGGCCGCCTTGGTCGCGCATTGTGCACAAACGCGGCTAAGGTTACGGGATATTGATCTCGTGCCGCCGCGCAAGGTAATTTACACCGGTACCTCGGCAAATCAACCATAAATTTGGGGATGTAATATTTTCGCCTTTTTTAAAATAGGTATATTTTTCTACCCACAATAGGGAACATAAACACCCCGCTGATATGGCCTCGAAGACCCCGTACACCGCCTGAAGTTCTCTTTTGTGTTTCGTTTTGTTCAGCGAGGCTTTTAATAGTTGAAAAATTGATAATTAATAAAAAACACCAAAAAATACTCTTAAAAGCGAAATTTAATGACTGATTTTGAGATGCCTTTTCACCCCCTTCATTGATTTCCCCTATTTCCCCTATTTGTTTCATTTTACCAGCGGCAAAATGAATGACGTAATTTTATAAAATATTGAAGTTATATCTAAAGATAGTCACAAAGGTGGGTCCTGGAGAGTACCCGAAAGTCGGTTTACACTTGCCGATTTTCCATTGGAGTTTTTAGCTGATGAGCAATAGTGTAATTAAGTTCACTGGTGTCCTTTTAGGAGGTTAGTATAGATCAACAATCAAACTAATGTTTAATTCAGCAAAAAAAATTGGAAAAATGTTTCCCAATTAAGAGATCGTTTTAATGTGACAGCTCGGGCACGAAATTCGCAAAGTACTTAAAAACAAATTGACCTGATATAGATCAATAACCTAAAAGGCATCAGTGAATTTTAATGCATCCTGTATAATGGTTGTTTCAATTGGTTTCATCATCTCCGCTGTCTTCGTCGCTGGATTCCCATCTGCGCGCTACCCTCCGGGCGCGTTTCGCCGTACTGGGTTTCTGGTCGTAGTAATAGTTCAATATCGACTGCATCACGTCCGCGGAGTTCTGCCCGATCATGCACTTGACGTTCTCGATCTCGCTCTCGATGATCCTGCGCATCGCGACGGAGTGCAGATTCTCGAGCGTAGATTTGCTGGGGCCGTTGCGTCTTTTCGCATCAGCATCGACGCTGTCGAAGGTGACCTCCTTCCGTTTGCGATCCAGGTGGCCTGTTTCGGATGCACGCGATTCAGAATCGTCCGAGCGGTGGACTTTCACCGATCTCTTGATGTTGGATTTTCCCTTTTTATCCGGCGTGGATGCTCCCGAGGGCTTTGACTTTTTCTCCAGTTTGAGTATTGCGGCTTTCGTTTGCCCGTCCAGCTTCGTATTCCTGGATGAAATGTGCTCGTACGACGTTCCCGTGGACTTCTGAGCTCTTTTCAGAACTCGCGAGTTGGACGCGAACGAGGTTTGTTGCATTTCCGACTGGTTCTTACTTCTGGACCCTCTCGTGCGGCGCGTCTCGGGACCGGCAGGTTTCTCCCTTTCGTTTCCTTTATTCCTCGCGTCGAGTTTGAGATTTATGTCGAGGATCGCCTCATCGGAATTGAGGTTGACCGTGATCAGTTCTTCGCCGTCCGAATACGTCGTGGTGTTCGAACGACTCAAGGAAGGGGTTTGCTTGGAATACCCGTTGAGTGAGTGCGAGGATAGGGAGGCTGATCGAACATATCTGTTCAGGTCTGAGGAGTTTCGATTCGCCGCCGTTGATAGCTGATCATCGTAGCGACGCGCGTGTACCACCCTGTTGGGTTGACACATCTTGTTGTACTTGGCTCTGGAGATTTTCACGTATTTCGGCAAGTTCAGCGCTGGCTTGTTGGGGGTTCCCCTCGTGTGGTGGATCATTGCCGCGGCGTCGCGGTCGTGGCATTTTCCGCCGTTGCGATTCTGCAAATAGTACGTCTCCTCTACGGTCGGGCCGAACGCGCGGTCGTCCACCTTCCTCTCGAGGAATTTTCTCTCGAGGAGTACCCTCTTGCCGCGATTGTCGCCTTCTCGTTGATACCATTCTGTTTGTGAGTTGGTTTGTTCGTCTTCCGATCGAGGGAGTCTGGCATTAGCACGCGATGTTAACGTTTTTAGGTTCCTGTCATGAAGTTTACCAGTGCGTAGATGTTTCGATGATTCATTATCGATGCACGCGTTGTAACTTGGAATGTTGTGTCTCTGTCGACTATTTGTTAAGTATTTAGTTTGGGTTTCTGTTTTAAAATTTTCATTAAATGGGTAGTAAATAATTGGTTCTTTTTTCATATGTTGATATTTAGGATTATCTTGCGCTCTCTGACTATTATATTTAAATGTATCCATACCTTTTTGTTTCTGATATAAGCTGGGATGCATTATACCATCGATAGGTGGATGGAAATTGTGCGTACTTCGGTTGCTAGGCGATACAGTATCCATTACCTTAAAAATATACTGTGAATCATTTTGTTTAGGAACTTTTCTTTGCGTTGGTGTTGTGATTTTATCTTCAGAATAACTGTCGAGTTTCTTTTGCAAACTCATAGGTTTTTTGTTTTTTTTCGGCCGTGCGGCATTTTTCGTTTTTTTATTATTGGTGTGCAAACGTTTCTCGAGAATTGCGTCATCTTTAATGTTAGCAATGGAGTATTCACCGTCATGGTATCTGACTTTTTGCAAATTGTTATCGTAACACTTCGAAATATTTGGCGTTTCTTCAAAAAATTCATTAGTAGATGTAAGGCTCGGGCTGTTAATTGCTTCTTGTAACGCTTGAGTGATGGAAAACGCTTTGGCGTTATTATCAATGCGCAATTCTTTCGTTGTATCCTTGATGGTCAATGTTTTGTTTTCAACGGATGCTTTATTGAAAGGGTCTTCCCGGTTTAGTGCCAGCGAAACTATTTCTTTCGGTATTTTGAAGAAACAGCCTATCTGTAGATCACCCTGTTTCGATGAATGTTTTTTGTAAAACCGTTTTCGTCCTTTTGTTTTCCTTATTAGTAAATTCGTAAACGACATTATTTTGTTGATCCGATTTTTATACTTTTCACTACTACTTTCATCGCTAGCTTTTAATAGAAATGCTTCAGAAGCAGATGCCAATTCCTCGTTTGCTATAATATTATTGGAAGAAGTTTGTTTGTTTAGATTTCTTGCTGGTTTGAATCCATCATTACCGTTGAATTTACTTTCTTTTAATTCATCTCTAATATAATCAAAATGACGTTTATAATTACTCTGTTTGGATTTGACCAATGGTTGTGGACTGCTGTTGAGGTTAAAATTTGCTAACGAATGGTTCAACATAACAAAATATTGATCTCCATCGTCGAAATCTTGAGTAATATTGGTTGGTTTGGGTTTATTTGAAGCACCAGTAGGACATTCGTTACCATACAAGGTTTCCGCGCTGTTATGTTGAACAGTTCCACTCTCGAGTCGTACCGGCGTGAACTGGTCACAGATGGACATCTGATCGCACGTTACGTTTTTATTTATTCTGTGCCCGTATATATCTCTACTTTTACGCGTTTCTTTCATATGCCTAAAGCGGTCATTGTTAATTGATTTTAAGTCCTTTTCTTCACATTTATACCATTCTGCGTCTTTGGTAATCGCTATATTATTGTTGTTACTCGTATGTTTATTATATTTAACTTTTTTTATTTTGTTTGTATGCTTTTCACTTGAGTTTCTGAAGATATCGTCTTGAGTATTTGTTGAAATGTGTACCCCTTGAACTTTTGGTATATTAACATCGTTGATAAATGTTTGTTCATATTTTCTGTTCAAATTTGGCGTGGTATTCACGATAAAAGTATTGCTACCGGAATGGACTGAGGTAGAAGTTTGCTGCAACACTTTGAAGGGTTTATCGCAATGTAATTTCTTGTTTGTGTTGGTTCGTCGGTGTTTAACCTTATAATTATCAGCATCGTTCATTCTGCTCTGCAATATCGACACAGTGTTATGGTCGATACCTTTCCACACCTGATAGTATTCCGCAATGTCCATAAACACACCATCTATAACCACAAAATGGTAACAACCTCTTTTTATGTAATGGTCGAAAATATCACCCCTCGACTTTTTAATGTCCAACCTAATGACTTTATCTAGGTCCGAAACGAACGGAAAGGTTTTTTTCTGTTCGAACTCAGTCAAAACGGAAAATCGATCGTCAATCCCTAACTTACTGCTAAGTTTATTAACGATTTTTATAAATGTATCTTTCATAATGTGAGGTGTTGGATTCTGAGTAACGCTATTAAGGTTGTATGTTTCTGTATCGTTCTTTGAACCACGTTTGTGTTTGTCTGTTTTAAATGCGGAGCGCTTGTTGTCAAATATTTGCGGGTATTCGTCTTGGAACATCATAAACACTGCAAAATCTTTGTTGGGGGTAGAAATATTACGAGCCGCGCTCGCTCCATTTGCGCCAAAGCGCACTGGCGGTTCGAAATGTTGATAAACGGATCCTAATATTTGACTTATCTTAGCGTTTCTCGATTGTTCTTCGTCTGTTCGTTTATATATACCATTTGAGTAATAGTTTTGAAATATACAGTGACATTTGTTCTCTGTTTGTATTATTTGGTCGACTATTTTTTCAATTATTTTAATGATAGCGATATTGCTCGTTTCTTTATCTTCATTGACGTTAAAGCTATTTAGTTCTGTCTTTTTTGTGCTTTTTAAGGATTTTTCCTTTTTATTTCGTTCTATATTAGCGAATCCTTTTTTATAGCTTTCTTTTTCTACCGTTTCAGCTGTTTTGAGTCGACCGTGCCGATTTTCAACCAATAAGCAATCCACTGTTTTAGCTTTAGTTCTTTGTACGGTTTTCGTTTTAATTCGACATTTATTTCTTTTGCGTAAGATCTCGACAGGCCTGTGTTTGTCGTGTGCATTTTGAAGTTCATTTTCATCCAAAAAATATTGCGTTTTGGAGAGTTCCTGCGATAAATCGCACGTCGAAGAACCCCTCACTGCTTGCATTATTTTAGCGCTGACGTATTGAACCATACGTTGGCATAACCCTAATAAGTCCATGTTGCCTCAGAAAACTGTATCTTTTTAGAGAGAAATGCATAGTTTACGTGTAATCGAGGGTTAAATTTCTATATGAATTTAATTCTGTTTTTAATATCAAATAAAATTACTGTAGATTTTAGGTTAATCGAGATCACTCATAAATTTGACAGATCACTATTTCTATTGCACGCTTTTTAATATATTAATTTTTAGCGACACTGAAATTCTCGTTTTTTTTAAAAATCAAACGTAAATAAATAATTAATTGTTTTTAATTTATTTGATAAATATTATTACGTCATTTTTGATAGATAATGATTTTAGAAACTAAAAAAGCACCTGTACTCAACTTTGGGCCTTGCCTTGGGTTCAGAATAACCCCCTTTCTGGATGACTCGCCTCGCCGGGGTAAAACGAGACTTAAACAAAGTGCCTCAAGGGTTTGTTTATGTTCCCTAAGCGAAAATAATTCGCGCCCGAATTGATTAACTTTATCAAAGCGCCGGTGTAAATTCCCTTTAATCATTTGTCGCTCGCTCGCACCTGGCCAAGGTGCCTTCTTGAGCGGACGAACTTATGTCAAAGCCCATTCGAATCATGTAATTATCACTTAAAGTTTACATTTTTTCTCGGAAATCATGATATGTGGTCGAAACAGATCATGTTTGAAAATGCAGGACCAATTAGCAGGATTTTTCATTGGAAATGATCTCAGAAAAAACGGTTTTTTCAAAATAGACGTGACCTACGATACAATTGGGAAATACAAATCTCACTTTTTTTTTATTTTACTAATAACGGAACCAAAATCTAATGGAAAAGAGCAAAGATCTTTATTTTTTATGCATATTTTAGAGGTTTAACATACAATTTGACCCGATTGGCATTAAGTAGCTCTTTTTGTTGATATATTTTTTTCGGTATAGTACATAAAATACAGAAGACAGATAGTATAAAGAAGACAAAGAAGGTACAAAACACAGAAGACAAAAAAAGATAAAAGCGACACAGAAAGTTTCACCGAACACTTATTGGTTTATCAATACTAAAATGTACTCATCGGGTTGTGAGTTGGCTTTGAATTCTAATAAAACAAAATATACGCAGAGAGTTAATTTAAAAATTAAAATATCACTGAATTTAAATTAAGTTTTACTATTTACAGAATCGACGCGTCGCTAAATGTTGGCGAGGAATAAGAAGATTCTTGCGAGATGACAGATGAGTCACGTTTCGGGATGCGAGAATTCCCTGGATTGCATCTCCGTCGGATGCTTAGCTTGGTCCTGTCGGCGTCCTTCCGACCAGGAGTTTGGCAGGCGCGCGTAGTCCTGACTCCGTGATAGTGTTGTATTAGAGAGGCTAATCGGTGGACTATAGTTGCTTTGATATCCTCAACGCTATGCGTTTCCTCGTTGAGCGTGGGCGTTCGTCTGGTGTGCGGTTTTGATGCATCATACGGCATCAAACCCCCCCGTGGGTTAGCCTGTGTGTCCGCCGATGCATTGTTTGTTTTCGTGTAATGTATCAGCGCGTCGATTTTGCTCTTGGAAAACTTTTGGACTAGCGTTCTCAAATCATTCTTTGGACAATTCGGACAGAATATATCGTCAAATTTTGACAAGGCTCTAAGTATATTGTTCTTTTCTTTGGATTCTGTATCCCGAGTATCGTATTTGTCTGTAATGGACGTCTTTCGCTTGTCACAGCGGTCGTGTATTCTCGTCTCATTGGCTGAGTTTTCAAATGGAGTCACATACTTAATATTATAAGAGTTTTGTGAAAGTTGCGCACGATTGCACGCCTTGCTCGAGTTGCATCGAAGGTTTTCCACTTTCCCCTTCAGTTTTTTCCTCTTGGATGCCTGGGTTTGATGCGTATTTTGAAAGTAAGGCATCTTGGCGTATTGAACGTCGACGCGTTTCGATAATTGTTCCACATCCGACCCCAGCATTAACGGTGGACACGATTCATCGTCTTCTTCATCTGTCTCCGTGATGGTAGAGTTTTCTTCGTATATCGAAGTCCTCGGTATGGTGATTTTATCGTCGCTGGATTCTTTCAGTAGACCCGCAATGCTTCCTCTTAGCCTACTTCTGGGGCAGACGTTCGTTGTCTTGTCCACCATCATCACTTTGCGCATTAGGCCCAATCGCCTTTGGATCATATCCCAATGGGCATCAATTAGGGATTCTGCAAGATCTACAGATTCGAGCTTATCTTTAGGCTGCTGAGACGAAACAGTTGATACTTCTCTACTTTTTACCTTGGCGCGCCTAAATAAATTCTTTGATATCTTCTTACCGGGGGCCAGTTTCTTCCCATTTTTCGTTACTCGCCTGTCGTCGGCAGAAGATGTGCTTGGCTTAGAATGCCTTTTTCTGATCGATAATGTTGATATCTTATTCTCTTTTATGTCACTTGAACTGGAGCTTCGTTTGAATACCAAGAAGCTGGACAAACGTTTTAGTATCGATGTTGGTATGCTTTTTACAGACTCTTTCTCCTCATTATCGATTAAATTGAAAGAACTGTCGCTACTATTTTTGAATACTGACCTTGACACCTTTTTAATCGGTATGATATCTTCATTTTCTTCTGTTTCTGGATTCTCTTCAATGTCGAAAGAACTTGACTTCTTTAAGTTTATTAAAGGTTCTACGACTGGTGTTTTAGAATTAATGGACTTTAATGTGTCCTTAGTACTACTCTTTTGCATTTCAATCTTATTTAGACGCTGACGATATAAAGTCGATGAAATTTTCCTGTCGACAGATAACTTCCGACTGGAAGCTTTAAATTCTTGAGTTCGGGAAATGGTTTTTCGCGTAAAAGAATTCGACGACGATTTATCTATCAGCGGTTTAGCGTGTTCTTTTTGACTAGGTTTTTTTTTCTCCGATTCATTTGTTTTGTCGTCGGTTTTTTTATATTTTTTTTCTGTTTTCGCGTCTTCATTTTCGGTTGGTACAGAATCGGTCGAACTGTGCCTCCTAAAGAGAGTCGATAATCTTTCAATTAAGGACTTCTTACGTGCAACAGTAGGTTCACTTGGGGCTGTGCTGGTACTGCTTGTAGTCGCGTCAGATGCATCGCTTATGTTTTGAGGGCTACGTTCTGTGACCTCCGATTTAGCATCATTCACGTTTTTGATCAATGAGTCTGGAACCTTTTCATTTGCGATTGTTTCTTTTGTTAGATTTCGATCATCATCTTTGGTACTTTTTAACACGGCCATAGAATGTTTGGGTGTAATTAGGTGATGTACTGGTCCATTGAATTCTATCGTATTTTTCTTGTCTATATCATGATTATTAGGTTGATTAGGATAGTGTTTAGAGCGTTCGTCCGTGTCGTGTTCGCCGTCATTAATGACAGCAAAATTTACACTCCTCTTTCGTTCTGATGAAGAATCTTTCTTTAGCGCAGATGATAATTGCCTTTCTGGATCAGTCGTGGGTTTATCGTCGTCGATTTTTGGATTATCGTTATCGTTTTCATCAGAGGTCGTGCTGTGTTTACTATTATTGAACAAAACAGTCGAAATCCTTCTAATAAGCGAGTCTTGACGTTTGTTTAGTAGCTTTTCGGGTTTCACTCTTCCCTTTTTCTTTTCCACCGATACGGCGCTGCGCCTGAAGAGATGCGACCCGATTTTCGGTACGGAGTAATTCTTTTGCGCAGTGGTTCTCGTCTGCGCCATCGGCAAATACCTCTGGGAGGGTTTGCGTACGACCGCCAGGAATCCGCCGTTCTGTTTTTTCTTACCCACCTGCAGCATCATCTTCTCGACTGAATCCATGATTCTTCGACCCCGGAACATTTCGTCCGATCTTAGATCCTCAGAGTCGAACGTGGAGATGCTCGAATGCGCTTTTGGTCCTGCGGTGGTTTCCACGGCATTTTTTTCGTTCGTATCGTGCGGTAGATTTATGTGACCCTGTTTTTTGTTCACGGCCGGTTTTTGCTCGACGATGGAGGATTTTTTATTTCCAAAAACCTGTTTTTTTTTCGCCTTCGTTCCATCTCCGGGCTGAAGGTCATTTTCATTCTTCAGCGTGCGCGGTTTCCATCTTGAGCCGGCGGAGGTCTTATCGTATCTCAAAATTCGATCGAAAAATCTAGCCATTCGAGTTTTTTTCATTTTTGGATTAGTTTCAGCCGCGGGATTAATCGGAGGCTCTTTGTACTTGTTCCATGAAATTCTCCTCCTAAGCTTCGCTTCTTCGATTGGTTTAACTTCTTCTAATGTAATCTCTTTTGAATCTTTTTCCTCTGATGACTTATTGGAATACACGGATGAACTCGATTCATTCGCGTTTGCTTCCATTATACTCTTTGTCAGATCTGCGACAATATCTTCTGAGGATTTTTTTGCATCAGCTGCTTTTATCTTCTCTTCTGCCGTCCTTAGCATACTACCTACGGGACATCTTTGGCTTTCTTCCGATACCTGAACGGAAATAGTTTACTGTTTTTTTTTTATTCAGAGGCTACGGCTTATAATAGTAGCAAATGTTACGTAAATTATTTAGGATAGGCGTATTAAAAAATAATCCATCATCCTTTCAGACGAAAATTGCTATAGTTGTTGAAATATTTTCGATTTAGTGAGTAAATAATATGTGTAGAAGGTATTACACGCGAATGACAAACTGAATATGGAAATTAAGAGGATTTAGATTAAGATTAAGATTAACTCACCTCAACTCTAAGACACAAAGACTCTACATCCGTAGTTGGATCTTCGTCAAACGAGGCATCATATGTGCGCGATTTATTGTCTGCTCTCAATTGCTTCGTCACATGATTTGCGTGGAAGTTTTTCGCTTGACGTTCAACGAACACTTTTGATCCTTTGGGCATTTTTTTCGCCTCCATTCGTTCTCGTTCTGTTTGGAATATATTAAGTTGTATTTTACACGGACGTTTCATCGAATGATAAAAAATTACCTACGAGAAATATTGATACGTGCATTGGAATTAATTAATTTTTAATCTTGCGGTTAGAGTTTAGGTAGGCAAAAAACTTTACGTAGATGCGATCTTCCACCAACCTGCCGCGGGAAGGAGTATGCATGTATAATCGGGTATACAGGTGTTTTTAAATCCAGGGCACTCCTTTTAGGGGGTTGATCTATATCGATAACTAAAACAGTCTACGAAAAAAAAAATACTTTCGATTAAAAAAAAAAATCACAGTAAAATAATTATATTATCAAATCAAAATGATTTCAAAATCGAAAAGATTTTTCGTTAAGTCGTTTTTTTGTTTTTCCAATATTTTTTGCTTATCAATGTTCGGTCATCATCACAAAACGAGTACCCTAAATTTAAAAACACCCTGTATTTGTGTATATGTGTACACAAGTATAAAAGCGCAACACGTCGTACATACTCGTACTGTAACATTAGCATGTCGGTGACGCGACTCATAAGATTTCATCCAACCAAAACCGTCCAAAGTGCGCATAGAAATTTTCACTTCAAAATATTTTCAAACTTAAACTTACTCTATGAATATTACTAAATTAAGATTACTAAGCATATAAGAATCTTACCCTTGTTTGGTAACAGCGTTTGAGTATGATCAGGTTTTAAATTTGTTTGAAAACCATTTGGTAGTTTTGCGTTGTAGCTTTTTTTGATTAGTACTGGGGACATGAATAGACTTTCTACCTCACAATTGGTTGATGGGATTTGTATTTTCTTATTTTTCTCCTTTGATTTCTGCTCGCTTTGATGCCTTTGGCCTGCCTTATAGCTGATATTTGAATTTTGGACCAACGAGGTGTTTGTGTTTGCGTCTTTGACAGTACATGCGAGGCAAGTCCACTTGCAAGCTTTTCCAGAACACTTTTCATTTACCGTTTTGATTGCCTCCTCGTCCGTGTCCCTTTCGGAACTACTACCCTCCGAAGACGTGGATATTTTCTGAATATCCTTAAATTTTTCCCTTTTTGACTCCACCGTGAATTCTTCGCTGCTGGATGACTCGGAGGTCGCTTTGTCCTCCTCGCTGGATACGTTATTCTCTTTTGCGGATTTTCCCTCTCTCGCGAAATGGCCAGGAAACGCGTTCGTGTTTAACCTCGAGGTTAATTTGTCGATAGAAATTTTCGGAACGTTAAAAAACCCTGGAGTTCTTCTCCCGGTCTCCACACATTCGAATTTCAGCAACCGATTGCGCAAGTCATTGGATAAATGCGATAAACATGACAATGTGCTGTCGAAATCTGAAGTGGACAACGAACTAGCGATTCGTTTGGCTACTGTACCAACAGTTTTCAACAGATTTGAAAAACTAGCGAGATTGGATGAACTGCCACTGGATGCGAACGACGCGCAAGTTCCTCGAGACCTAGTCTCGACCGCGGGGCTACCTTCGGCGTCAGCAGTCCTGTCCCGCGGCGCTGAACATTCAAAGCTGACTTTGCTTTTATTATAATCCCTGGATTGGGTACCCAATGACGATTTGAAGCTGAATTTATTTGGGATTTTATAACCCGGCGGATGTTCGAATATCTCCTTTTTTTTGGGAATTTTTATTTTATTTCTTACGCTCGTAAATGAATCGCTCGCCTTCGCTAATAATTCCCTAGATGCGAGTTTCAAAGGTATGACCGAGTCGCTCAGTCCTAATTTCAGTCTTTCGGCACCCGCCTTACAGCAATTCTTTTTTTTGGTAAAACTTTTTTTTATGGTACCGGTATTGATGACTTTTAAGTATTTCAGCGGTATAACTTGTTTTTTACTCTTAGGTTTTTCCGGATATTCAATAGACTCTGAAAGGAGGATGACATTAAAATATTAGGATTTTAAAAAATTGGATTTGGTACATTTTCATCTCTTATGACCTTTAAAAACTGGGGCAAACCTAGTTAGCTGTGTTTATTTTCCACAGAGTATTGCCGTGTTTGTACATAAATTATCTGTAGTAGATTATATTCGAATAGGAGGTTATGTTTTTGGAGTAGGTCCATACAATATTATGTCGATTGGTGGTCAACTGGCCGTCATAGGTAAGTCTTATCATTACATTCAGAATGGGTTTCGCACAGGTGGGTACATAAATCTCACTCCCGTATCCCTAGGATAGAGGTGAAGACATGGTTGATTACTTTTGTGGATTTTAAGAGATATATGATCTGTAGAATTTTCAGAAGTAATAAGAAAGTAAGAATGGCAGTTAGGCATCAAAATATTTTCGATCTTGATAGCATTCTTTGGTTTCTTTCTTCTGTTCTTTTGTGAAGATAAACGTGTATCTCTATCCTCTTCTAACTCATTATCGAGGGTCAATCGCATATTCTTTCCTCGAGAATTGCAACCTAAACTTAATGCGTTGTGATTTACTGTGAAATAACGGTGTAACGAGATTTCAAACTGCCAACTAGGTTTATTTATAAAGGATTATTTAAAATTCTTATGTTTTATACCACCGCGCATCACAAACTTAAAATATCCCCATACGAGAGTATATTTTTATTCGAGACGAGTAATAAAATTTACTCGCCTAAAGTATTGAATCAAAATTTCACAAATTGGAACGTATCCTTGAAAATATCTGTTGGAAATTTCATGTGCCGCAAAATAGTTCACGGGGAATCTCTTTCCGTGAAAAATTTAATATAAACTCTATTTGGCCACAAGAGTCAAAGCATCGATGCTGAAATTAAAGTAGAATTCAAAAGGATAGTAGCACATGAGGCCAAAATTTAAGGTGTGAAATATCGTTGGGTAATAATTATGATTTAATTTTACTTAGTCATTTACTGTACTTTTTCATTTACCTTCTGTGCATGTTTGGACGTAATCGGAAACTAAATTTACAGGAGAATCTTCTACGCGAATTTCATCCGATTTAGAAGAGTCCTCGTCTAAAATTTCCTCAACCTCCGCGCGACTGCCGTTCTTCGTTTCTGAACAGACTTCCTTAAGTTTACTCAGTCTGTTCGACAAGTTGCTCAAGGACGACGAGGAGATGTCTATAAGGGAGTTCTTAACGCGGCATAGTTTTAAACCTCGAAACTTTCCGAATTTTCTCCTCCACCCTGCCCCGGAGCCAGCGCGCTTGGCGTCGTTCTTGCAGTTGCACCTGGTGCCCCTCGGCTTGGCCTTGCGCACCGCTAGCGGGATCCTGTTAGAGCATCCGGGGTTGCCGCACGGGGTTGTGTACAGACTGACCTGGAACCCGGCGCTTCCCCACAGCAGATTAGAAATGGTGTTGTTGACCGAGTCGACTATGTGCGTACACTTTTCTATAATGCTCATTGTCCTCGCGCGGAGTGGGTTTGCTTCATATGCGACACCATTTTCTCAATGCTACGCAACCTTGACATTTTTAGTTTCCTTACGATTTATTCTGAATTTTTAGGTTACCGGTTCATGACTTATATGACAAGTGTTGACGTTCCGATTGTAGTACTAGGAAATTAGTTGTGTAAAAAGCTAACAGCACAGGACTATGTAAAGGGTCGATGGATTTATACATAAATCAAATAAATAAATGATTTTTATTACATGTATAACGGCGCTTCTAATGCTAGTTACCAGGTCTAGGTTTCCAGAATACACGGACATGCATCTGCAGTCGCAAAAACGTCGACTTGCCGCTGCGTCACAGTGGGAGACGATTCTTATACTAATGTCATAAATACACCACACGGTTAACAGGACTACAAGATTTTGATCTTCTCGAAGCTCATTTATCTGTCCGTCTGTCATTTAAGATGAATATCGTCAACATTTCATTTGATACAGATACATTTATTAGCGAAATACAATACAACAATATTCCTTCAAGATAGGAATGGGATGGGTCGGATATACCAATAAAATTTGTTGTAAGAAACTAATGTTATTGGGATATCGAACCGTATTTGCAGTCGCAGTGCAGTCGTAGCAAATGCTCGTGCATATGAACCTAGTAGCTATTTGTGATGCCAGTCCATTTACCAGCTTTACGCTGTTTACCGTTAGGACTGCCAGGGGTCCCTGACAGGAAGAAAAAAATGATTCCACTATACAAAAACATCTATCACAGTGTGGAAGGAAGGATAAAAAATAGTGGGCTAGGGGGGTCCACGGGGAAAATAAGTTTGGGAAACATTGATCTAAACTCTAAAGCATCAAATTCCTCGAATATTTTGTCAAAGGGGCGATGATTTTTAATACTTATTAGTTTTTTTTTATTACGAATTACTAACTTGCATTATAAAGTCCAGGCAAATAATTGTGATCCTAAACTTAGAAAGTTAGATTCTTAGAAAGGGAACGAAATAATGATTTTAGTATTTTCTGTGATGGTTTGTAATACGCTTCCAAAGTCAAGAAATAAACTAATACTGCTTTTATGACGTGCTAAATAAATTAAACAAGTCTTGGTTTTATACTGATTTACATATATTTTACCAACTTGGGACATTCCTATCAAAGCAAACAAAGTGGTTAAAAATGCACATTAATTATGAACAGAAATCGCTGTAAAGTGTACCGTCGATGTAGTATTTCTTGCGCATTTTAGAACCGCTTGACTTATCGCTCGGGGAATCTTCTGCGGTAGATGTGTGCAGGGTTTGGTGGTTTAAAATGAAACCATTGCCTTTACAGGTAGCTTTCGTGGTAAAGCACAACTTGAACGAACTCTTCGCGGTACCGCCTTCACATTTTCGAAGGTTTTTCGATTTACCGCAAGCTTTCGTTAGCTTTCCGCACACATCGACGAGATTAGCAGAGTTTTTACTTTTAACTTTAGAATTTATTTCGCGTTTATTAAACAGTTTCCTACTATCCTTTGGTATTTTTGCCGGGATGTTTCCATTGAACACCAAGGTATGACCATCTACATATCTATTCGGCCAATATTTCCCTGACGTTTGACCGGACGGTGTAACGTTGTCTGGGGGACATTTAACAGAACCTGGAGCATCGTTTCGGGTAATTGCTTTGGTATTGTAATCTTTGTAGCGATCATTTGACCGCTTCGAAGTAATCTTCGAACCCAGACTAAAACCTGGTGGATTTGTTTGCGTCTTCTTTGGGTCGTATTCCCACGATCTGCCTTCCGAAGGCCAAGTCTCTAGTTCTCGTTTCTGTGTCTCATATCTAGAATCAGTTATTCTAATATTAGCCTTTATGCTATCGGCAATTCTGGAAACGTCTGGCATTCTAATATCGGATACCCTAACCGAATCCGGTATCCTATTTACGTCGGGCATTCTTACATCAGGCTTTCTGAGGTCGTAAGTCCTAACATCTGTCATTCTCGGAACGTGTTTTATTTCTGGCATTCGTATATCACCCGATCTGACATATAACTTTCTAAGTTCCGGTAGTTGTCTCGAATCTATGGAATTGAATGTATTTGAGGGTATGGCTCGTATTTTAGGCTTCCTCAGAAACATAGCTGAACCAGAATTCGTCGATAGAGTAAAATCATCATCGTCCGTCGAGCAATCGAACATGTCACCTGGGTTCGTGGTCACGTGACCGGCTGGCTGTGCATTGTATGTGGATGCAGACGAATTAGTTGGGTTGGATGGACTCGGGTACTTACGACTGCTCGTCGGTATAAAGAGGGGGGGAGTTTTGGGCTTGTGGCTCACATCACAACTATCGTCCCACTGGCCTCTGATATTACGACGGATTCTATTTGTGATATCCTCGTCAGTTACAAGATTCTCCAAATGAGAGTCGGGCAAGAAACGAACCGGTTGTTTTAGGTGGGTGATCTTTTTTTTGTATCCTAGAGATTTGTCAATTGGGTCTATGAGTTCCCATTGTTCTAAATTGATATCGCAGCCATCGTTAGGGTTGGATTTTACCCCATTGTTTTCTTCGGAGGTGAGTCCGTGCGGAGATGACTTTCGCGGATCTGGAGAGCTGTCTTGTTCCTGAACTTGATTTGTAGTCAACGGCGGCAAAGATTTAACTTCACTCCGAGGGTCATCTGGATTTAAGTTCATCGGCCTTTTCATAATTGAATCATTTGAATTGCGACTGAGACATTCAGGCATTGGAAGGTATTGGAAGCTTGTTTGAGTTTCTATTGGGGTACCTGCGGTCACTTTTAACACGACACTTTCGTCATATTTCATTATTTTAGACAGCCTTTTTAATTTGCTTTTTGTAAAAGATTTTTCTATTGGCGAGCTACGCACAATAATCGAGGATACTTTATTGCGCAGGTTCAAAATACTCAACTTCGACCTGGTCCTTTTGATGTGACCCAGTTTGAAGGATTTCTTGGAGTCCACTTTGGGATACCGTTCCACGCGAGTATCCTGAGCAACATCTGCTTGGTTCATACCTTGATGCGGTTCATTGTGAGTTTTTGTATTTTTACGAGAGCGCGTTTTATACTTGCTCGACCCCTGCGGGGTTTTGTACGAGTGATGTGTCACTCTGTTTTCGATATTCATTTGGCAGCTAGAATCGGTTGCGAATATTGCATTCCTCAGTTTGCCGATAGATTTAGTAGCTTTTGCTTCCTTTGCACGCCTCGCTTCAGCTTTCTTCGCGATTTTGTCCTTTATTTTAATTGCCTTCATCCTTCTCTTAAAATCGTTGTAACTGGGTATCAAAGTATTCATCTCAAGGTCTTCCTTATCCTTATTATGCTCATGTGGAGTTGGAGTCATTTTCGAACTGGGTTTTCGCGGAAGCTGTAGTGTGTCATCCTTGGAATGACGCACCCTTCCTGTACTTCGTGCATTTTCATCTTCGCCGTGACTCTTAGCATATCCGCTCGTGGTAGATCCCTCCGTGAGAATATTCTCAGCTTGGTAAAATTCCCGCAAGCATCTCGAACTTCCCTGCAACCTCGGCGTCTCTTCCGCGGTGACTTCATCTCCAGTTTCGTCTTCGATGGATGGCGTATTAGAACCCTCGTGTCGAGAAGGAATAGGAGTTGTCCGGAGGGACTTTTCCGTCTTGATTTTTCTCGATTGGCTCTTCTTGAACAGTTTCATATTATTGTGCATATGCCTCGAACGGTAGCGCGGGAATTTCTCGCTCGCCGGACATAGACACAGCTCCGTATAACCTCGAGTTTTTCTAGACTTATGTTTCGCGCGTTTTTCCGTATTTATGGTGGATCGGTTACTTTCTTTGTTGTTTTTGGGATAGATTACTATAATGTCTTCTCCTTTATAGCAGCCTCGTTGGAGTTTGTCGCCACCGCGCGGCGATCCTGTCGACGGCGCGCCGGCGCGGCGGGTCGATGGGTCGCTTCGCGCGCTGTCAGCCGCGTCATCTTCACTGTGTCCGGCGTGGCATCGGGCTATATCGCGCTCGTTCCCTCCGGCGCGTCGCGCGTGTTTCGTTTCATTCGCTCGTATTTTTGACTTATTATTAATCTGCAATTTAAAACGGTCTATTTTAAAAACAGCTCGTGATCCTAAGAACTTAACTCGTTTGTTACTCTTAACGTTTTTAATTTCAATTCATTTAGACCATTCTCCATGGCTGGAATTTAATACCCATTAATTGAATTGAACCACTTGAATTGCTCTCTCATAAAAGGCATTAGAAAACTAGAAAAAATAGTAATTGAAAGATAAATGAAGGATCTAAACCAGAGGTTCCCAAACTTTTTTTTGTCGTAGACCCCTTACTATGTTTTTCGGTTTTGGGTAGACCGATTTTTTGTAAATTTCTATCTAGTGAAGTTTAGTGTTAAAAACCCATGTTTATTAATAAATATTTTCTTAGCACTTTCCTTTTCAAGATTCAGAAAACGAATAAACGTATTTGTCTCACATTTGTATTTGTAGAGTGACGAATTGAGACTGCGCGTATGCTTGTATACTGGTATATCATTATGTGGAAGTTTTTACAAGTTCAAAATGTATTGCGACCACAAAGCGAATGCCTACATCCTACAACTTACACAATTTTATAAACATATATAATATTTGTTTTACTTCATAGGTACTTTTATAAATAATGTATGTCTTTATATTATAATATAGTATAATATAAGTAAATAGGTACTATCAGTGTATGTTGAGATCCACAAGCGTGGACCCCCATTTTCATTTCATGGACGTCCAAATTTTTTTTTCGCTGACGTAGACCCCTTGCAGGTTTCATAGACTCCTGGGGGTCGATATAGACCACTTTGGGAATCACTGATCTAAACCATAGATAAGTGTATTTTTTATCTACTATAAATACTGAGAAGCTACTATATCCCCGTCCTTTGGGCGCCTGTCGTCCGTTCGTCTGTGCAACTTTCAACTCGAAAAATACAAATTTTTGTTAGAGATTGATACCCACGAAAAACAACCATCGCTAGTAACTGAGAATAAGATATGAGCATATCAGCTGAATAACTGCTTGCTCAGCGAAAAATAATAACCTAAAGAATATGGGCGATGCCGTTTTTTACTAAAAATAAATAAATGATACACATATTATTATGAAATTCACGTTAAAAACTAAAAAAAAAAATGCGGCAACTTATAATTAAGAAGATTGTCTGTCAAATATGCCACTGGCTAAATTTTACGCGTATTTGCAAGCGTTCGTGAAATTCAGGCACCCATATTACCCTACTCTCAAAGAATGGCGAGAGCGTAGTGATCTCATTGTGACATAAACTAAAAAAATAGTAATCTTTGGACATCGTTTTCTTTCCTTTGACCTCTGACACTATTGTTTCAAAATAATATATCTTTAAAAAAACGTATTTATTATGCGAGTGTAATTTAATTATAATCTTTCCATGTATTTCTATACTTTAGCGAAAACCTGTCATCAGTCATTTTTCCACGCAAGTACTGTTGGTTTTCCAAATAAACAATAAATAAATATAAAGTGTTGTCTATGATTGTCAAGAGCTTAAGAATATGTTCACAGCTAAAAAGAACACGCAGCTAAGAGGCCATCATTTGAAACTCAGGAAAACAAGCTTTCAAACGAATCCTAGAAAACACATGATTGCATATGATTGGTGGACGCATGGAATCATCTGCAGGAGTTGATCGTTAGCGCAAACAACATTAATCAATTCGAAAACTGTCTTGATATTACACTATCTCAGTAACGGAAACATAAATCAAACGCATTAGCTATGCTATCTGTCTGTTAATATAATAATAATTTTAGGTATTCCCAAATATGCTATAAAATCTCGGAAAATCTCGTGTTCTAGTGTCAATTGCATCAGATGGAATGTGTGATAGATAACGCGAAAGTGTTGTAAATAACGTGAAATTTTACTATGAATAATTCATTCATTTTTATTTTAAATCATTTGCCGCGCTATTTTTTACTTTTACCACACTCTACACATTCAACTAGATATGAATAAGTGTGTTTATTTACACAATAGCTTCCGCCCTTATCCTTTAGTTATTAAAAGTCACTTACACACCCAAAGTTTTTTGTATCATTTTGGAGTTTTTTTTGCTGACCCGTTCCTTCGAGTTTATCTTTCGATGTGTAGGTTAGGTACGATAGATCTTACGTTTTTGATTTGGTTACTAAACAGTTTGACATGTGTCAGTTGAATATTATTTTGACATGAGTTAAGAATTAAATCCGTTTTTTTTCTGACCTCCACGATTAAAAGTGGCCACAATCGTATTTGAACGGAATTCGGTTAAGGAAAAATATGTTAGTATCTCGAAGAGAAATTATTAAGTATCTTTATCCAGTTTTTTAATAGTAAAGCCATATAAATACAAATTATATTTTGGTCATATTGTCGATAGTTCATGGTTAAGAGTTAATTGGTTGTCCTAATATATAAATACTTGTAATTGCAATTATATATTATCCCAAGAACATTTCTGAACACTTAGGGTGTTATGTAACCTATTATGCGCTCATAACAAAGACATTATTACACGATCCTTATACTATTTTCACGTGAAGTTTAAGGTGTAAAGTTTTTCGATGAATGTAACGATGTTAGTTTACCGATGAATATAAATAAATAAATAAATAAAAAACAGTCTCAGCACAAACCATAAGAAAGTTGTATCAAACCTTTTGCTTGTGGCTGCGTCGTTTGACATCCCCACACGACTGACTCGAACTCTGGTAAGGGGAGTTGCTTTGATAACGCTCGTTCAGAAAGGAGACCTTAACGTCGCTTCCGAAATGGACCACTCCAGCATCACACACACGCCCATCCGGCATCGAGGATTCATCGGTGCTCGAGAACATCGACGCCAGGTGAGAATAGTCGCTGAGGGTATGCTTGAAGTATTCGTGCAGGTATTGCTTCAGGCAATCGTTCGATATGCTGGCGATTCTCTGCCGGGGTACGCTCCTTAGGTACGTGGAGTTGTTGCTGTAGCATCCGTAGGGAAGGGGACTCGACGAGGTATCGCTGGCGCAGCAAGGTTTGGGTGTAACACAGCTCGAGATGGATCCCGACGGGGTCGATTCATTCTCCTCCCAACTGACATTCTTATCCGACGACGATGCGAACGGAGTTCCCGTAGTTCTTGATTTGGGAGGGCCAATTCTGATGATGATCTGTTTGGTGTGCCCTTTTTCCTCGCTGCATTGGGGTGTTGCAGTGCCAATACCTAGCCGTGTCCCTTTAATTGATCGCGTTAAACAGTCCTCGTATGGTTTGTGGCTATTACTCTGCATAGCCTTCAATCTAGGATAGTTGCCGAAGTAATGTTTGTCTCCGGGAGAACAGTCGCTTGAATCCACACCACTCGCTCGTGCGTTTAAGCGTTCCCGAACGTACGGACAATGATCGTTTCTAGACGAATCTTTGTTCACACTTTCTATACAGCGTGATTTAGTTTTAGCGATGTGGTGTGATATTGAAGAGTCAGAAGCGTGTTTAATGTTATATTTCACCTGACCCTCTATTGTTTTTTTATCTGGACGATTGTTTTGACTTTGGGTGTTTGTATACGCGTCTTTTGGTTGACTTTCTATGTCCGCTCGGCGAGGGTAATTGCCTTTGCTATCTAGATTGTTGCGTGCCAAAGTACTACGGTTAGGTTTATCAAACGATCCGGGAGGATCAGAGCAAGCGGGCGATGAACTGGTTTCCGTGCATGTTGATGAGGAGCTCGATGCTACAGATGTCCGAACCGCGCCGAGGTTTGGCAACCTCTGCGAAGCGCGCTGGGTCTGACAACAGTTTTTACTGTCGTTACCCGAGCATGGAGCCGTGCAAGGAGTGCTTCGTACCGCGTTTTTCTGTGCGGCGTTATCTTTTGGCGTCCGGCAAGAGGGCGGACTTCGATTGCTGGACTCCAGCGATTTACTAGACTCAAGGGAACTGCCACTGTAGCGGCGCGATTGCTTCTTGATGGCGACCTCATCCTTAGAACAAGATGCCAAACAGTCGTCACTTCGACTCGCGACGCGGACGCTAGAACCGGACGATTGCATTTGCTTCACCAGCGGAATGACGCCAGGAAAAGACGCCGCCAGTAGTGGGAAAGAAGGCGGCACGAACTGCGTTTCGCAGGCTTTCAGATATTTCTGTTTTACGGCTCTCACCAGAGGTTTCAAGAGTGTCTTTATTGATAATTCTCCCGTACTCTTACGTTTATTGCACACCGCCGCACACTTTGTAGTTATTATATTATTATCAGACGATTCGACATTGCTTTCGCGCGACTCACCACAACAGTATGCGAATATGTCAGAGGAATGAGTTTTCCCTATTTTACATTTTTTTTCTCTTTCAAATGTTTTAGAAGCCGACTTTTCGATCAAATCACACGACCCGTTAAAATCTGACGCGTTTGCGTTGTTTTTACCAACGGACGTGATGGAATGTATGGGGCAATCTTGCTCCCAGATTGAGTTTCGTTTGTGTTCGTGGGTTATTTTAAAAGGCATCGGTATAAAATGGCGTTTGATGCGCTGCCCGTTAACTGAAGCGAAGGATCCTACTTTACAAGCTATACTTTTGTAGTACAAGTCACCTTTACGGTGTCCTTTGGGTTGATTTCTCTTTGCGCCCACGCGGGAATGTCTATGGGCGTGTTTGCAAGTTGGGCGATAAGTTATTGATCTTTTATCGTTATCTATTTTGGCATGTTTAGAGAAGTCCCTTCTAAATCCGTTATATTTCGTTTTTGTATTTATATTACGTTTACTCAAGCTCATTGCATTTAGTTTCATATTAATCTGATTTAATACAACTTTACGAGCTAATTTATTGCTATTCACCTGCTTTGTATTACTAACATTGTGCATTCTTTGGCAATCTTTGCTAGACATTATTTTTCCAGTTAACGTTGCAGCTAATTTCGATAGACTATGTTCTAATTTATCATTTGTAGATATTTCTGTTATTCTATCGTTTAATATTTTGAAAAAGTGATTCCGTTTCTCCGAGTTATTTAAGAGACTAGCTTTTCGTACCCAAAATATCTGCTCCTCCTTCGATAGAAATGGGAAATATTCTAACAGTTGCTCTCCGGTTAAAATAAATATCAGATCAATTGGGCTTAAATAACTTTTTAGTGATTTTAAGTGCTTTTCATAATAGTTATTTCCGTGCGATTTTCTTTTACTGAAGTGGGCTTGAGTATATTTGATCTTATTTCTTTCTACTTCCACAATAAAAAGAGACTGATCTTGAAATCTATGCTTCTTTTTTCTGGCACTGATAGTAGTTTCTGTATGTTTTCCATTGAGTGATTTGAAATTCACATCTGAATCACCTAATCCTTTTTGTGTCGGAGTAGATTTATAATATTTTTTATGTATATGACTTTTATTATACGTGGCAATCGGAGTGTCTTTTGTTTCTGACTGTACCTCTTCTAGTATATCAATATTACTTTTATCGTTACTGATTCTATTCCTTAAAGTTGATTTTTCAGCTCTCTTGTTACGGCTTTTATGATGTTTATCGTGTGATTTTTCCTCTCTTTTGAGGTAAGTGCAATCAAATACAACAGATGGTTTTTTAATATCTCTAATGTTTGTATCATTACGTAAATGTAGTAACATTTTATTGCGTTTATCATTTGATTCGCACTCACTTCGCTGCGGCCTGTCATATTCTTGACACTTTATTTCCAATTCACTCGCGAATGGACTACATAAATGGGATTTAATTTTTCTTTGTGTTTCATGTTTATATATATTTCGTATTTTGGATTTTACCATTTCGTATAAGCTATGCGAAACATGTGTGGGTTTTTTATTCCGTCGATAGCTGCCTTTCAAAAAACCACTTTTCACCCGGATCGAATATTGAGAAGACACTGGGCACTTCGACCACTTCGATCTGTCGTACGACCGCCATTTATTTTTGGAACTATTTTTTTCCTGATTGCGACACTTCCAGTTTCCTACCTTTGAATTACACTGTTCCCTATCCGACCGACATACACGGCTATTATAGTATTTATTATCGGGATACACCTCTCTGGTATTTGTGGTGCATTCATGTTTTTCTTTGCCACAGACGGAAGGCCAATGACACGATTTAACCCTTTCGTGACAATATTGTTGTGGAGAATCGTCGCGTGGGGCGATCGAACTTAACTTTTTGCCATAGCAGTCGAGTCTTCTCCGCGCCATATGCTTCCAAATCGTCCTCAATCCTCGGCAAAAATTTGCATCACAATTACTGCTGGCATTTGTAGTGTTAGTAGGCAACTGTTTAACTTCATCAGACGTCCCAAGTTTATTAGATGCGGTGCGTTCAATGCCATTACATTTATTCAAGTCTTTGTCACTATTTTTACTACATGGATCATACTTATTTGTATATGTGTGGCCTATTTCAATAGAGGTACTCAGTGGAATATCCTCTGCGCTTACCAATTCATCGGATGTGTCACTTTTATTGATAACTTCATGCGGTGGGCCATATTTAGTCGAAATCGCCCCTAAGCTATTTGTCAATTCCTTATAAACACCACCGTGACACTTTGGACATGCTAAAGTCATAAAATTGTCCTTAGATTGTACTGCATCAGAAACACATAATAAGTTATCATTTATTATAGGGGACTCATTTTTATCTTTAAATATTTTGAAAGTATTGCGATTATACGAACATTTTGGCCAATTTGTGTAATTATTGGCAATATTATCTCTACTAAATTTTGTATGCGATTCATGATTACAATAATTTTCATATAGTTTCTGATTATAGATTGATGTTTTTTCGGAAGTAGGTTGTTTTACGCTACAACAATCATTTCCGTCTATCAAACATCCAATTGCCAAAGAGCCGTTAGCACGAGTGCACATAACTTCTTCGTCTTGGCAACTACACGTATTTAGATCAGGTATTTCACACTCTGATTTGTATTCAAAATCACTAAAGTCTTCCTCTTTGAGACTACAGACTGCATTACACGGTTTTTTGATAGAAAGATTCTGGTTCAAGATGGCTTGGAATTCTTTTTTAATCGTGACCACATTTTCGATCGGCGCGATCGGGATATTTTCCCTAATACCTTTTCCGTTTTTTAAATCAGACCCTCGCGCAATGGCTCCGCTACAAGATCCATTGCGCGAGGGTAGATTTATACAACTCAAATGTCCAATTTTAGATGGATATTTTACAGGTTTGGATTTATTTTTAGGTTTTTTTGATTTACACGCACATAGAGATTTCTTTTTTTCCTTTGACTTAGTTCTGCATTCGCAGTTGAATTTGCGTTTATTTTTCGGTAAACATACGACAGGTTGTTCGATGCCAAGTGATTGTTTAGAGGTAGTGGTTTTTAATGTTATCGATTTGGATGCAGTTTGATTATCACATATCAAAGGGCTTTTCAGTTCATATACGCCGGTATATGATTCGTTAGATTCAGTGCAGTATCTTTTATTCAGGTCACCAGGAACATGCGTGGATTGGTCACGGCTTTCAGACGACTCATCAGAGCTGTCATGGTACTCCGTTTGAGTAGAATTACAAATATTGCTGGGATATTTTGTTCGCTCGCTATTATCGGAACTGATCAAAATTTTCTGCTTGTATTTTCTCCTCTTATCTTTACCAACACCATCAGCTTTAGCTTTCTTCCTGACGACTTTAATCTTTATCTTCGAGCAATCCATCAAAATCGATTTCTTCGTTTTGACTACCTTTTTTCCGCATCGCTTAATATCTTCACCGACGAAACGTATCTTTTCATCGGAACAGCTGATTAAAAATTGATCACTGCGGTTTTTAGGATTAATCTTGATAGAATTATCCGTACAATCGAACGAAAACGGTTTAGCGGAACCGTTGAAGTTACAAACAGTTTCGACTGTTTCTGCTTTAAACACGTTCTTTTCTTCACTATTAAATACTGTAACGCTGACCTTAGGATTTCTTTGGCCGTGGAAAGTATTGGACTCGTTTTCTTGGTCCTCGGCGGTATTTTCAAAATTTTGGTCAATATTTAATATGGTGTATCCATTGTTCGAAATGCATTCATTCTTTTTTGCATTCATTCTCTTGTAGTTCAATTCTACGGTAGAACTTTTGCTGTCATTACTATTGACTACCGTTAAGTCTTCATTCTTTTGCCTTTTCGATTTTCCTAAATATAGATCATCAACGTCTGCCAAAAGGTCGATTAACTTACCTGTTATCGTCTGTGTCTTGTCTTTTTTAAGGACGTGTCTACCTTTTGAGTTATACATTCTTCTATTACCACAATTTTTCTTTATACTTAACAATTCTTTGATAATTGGATAAAACGAAGTTAGGTTGCAGTCTTGACCACATACTAAATTTGCTGGAACACTTTGTTTTACGAGATCGCTTTTTTCTCTATCTTCATGCACTGGAATAAAGATCAGATCTATACATATATTAATACGCAAATGGGAAACTTTGTACCCCTTTTTAAGCAAATTGCGCGCACGGAGGAGAGTGACATTTGGCATGCTCAAAGTTTATATGGAGAGGGAGTGCCGAAAGCTAAAATTTATCTATAATATGCGTTACAAATACATTAAATTTAATAAATAAAACGCACATTTTCGAACTGTGAATTTTGTGTAATTTCAATAGTCTGTTAATGTAGTTAATGCCAAACAAAATTAATTATTAATGCCATCTGACTTCTATGAAGGTCGTTTCATTTTTATAATGACGTATTTGTCCATGCTCGCAGCTATTATATGCAATTATGGTATAAGAACCTCAAACTTAAAAAAAAAATGAATTGATCGAATTTCGATCATTGGGCGACCACTAGTATATATAATATTACCCTAAAATAGGTAAAATTAACGTTTAATTTTGACTGCATACTTACGAATACGTTCTGAATTGCCACAAGGGCTTTTGGTACTTTTTTTATTTTCATAAGCGGTCGAATTTGAGCAATTATCATAGAATTCAAAGACTCTCGAATATATTTTATAAGGTTGACGGATTAACTTTGGTTTTTTATTTGATAATTCTTTAATATTTTTATACTTCTGCTGATCCGTATTACGACGCAATGTTTTTCTGACTGTTTCATTCTTACCAAAGTTACTTTTTTCGCATTTAGTGCCATCTTTCAGTGCCATCATTACTGTATTTTGCGTTTCGGCTATTTTATTGTTGAATGTGTCATTTTTGGCAAATAAATCGACGCTTTCGCCAGGGCTGCTTTCAAAATTATTATTTGGTGTTTGCGAGTTGTGTTTGATTTCAATATAAGTTTCAATGAATGACTTATCGTTCATTACGTATTTTTTTTCATAGCTTTTGCTAGATTTGTCGTTTTGGGAGTCATCATTAGATATTTTATCATCAAATCTCGATAGAACTCGTATGTTCTCATTTTTATTTGCATCAAACGCGTCTGTGAAATCACTTGTGATACCGTTTATGGATTTGCCATTTTTGTTAGTTTTGTTGCAATTATGGCTTTGTTTGGTAATATCACAGGCGTTTAAAATATTTGACTCGTCAGTGCCGGGAAGTTGATCCGAAACCGTTTTTTCCGCAACGCAATTCGAACTGTCTACAAATAACGAACAGTTTTCCGTCGCGACGGTTTTAAACGTTATTTTTGGTATGAAATTGTATGAAATGTTGTTTTCTTTTTTACCTATCGTTAAAATTTCATCTCTGTTATTTTTTTTCGTAATAGTGCAAGTATTGTCGGCGAAGGTTTGAGAAGAGTTGCTGTCCATAACGGGAATTGTGCACTTTTCGAGCGGTTCGCCGTTGGGGACATTGTCGTGTTTCTTTCTAGTTTCGCCTCTACGTCGCTTTGTGACAGCTGGTGACTGGTTGACGATGCATCTATCGTTACATATCTGCAGCGTTCTGCCTATCATGACTGCATCAAATCGGGTTAATTTCCCACGTTGAGCATCAAAGCGTAAACATATAACGCGTGGGCGAATTTTTGCATTTTCCTCATGATTAAATTTGTACAAGTTCTTACATTTTGACTAGTTTATAAATTATAACGCGCGTAATTCCCTATGTCCGGTGTGTCATTGTGACATTTGATAATTTGACTTACAATATCATTTTTATATCTTTGTATGTACTAATTTTATGTGGAGCCAGTAGTCTCATTATTAATCGTGGCGAAACTAATTTTGACGTGAGTTTGCTCTCGTGGGAAAAAGAAAATACGACTATAACGATAATCCGATAAATTAGGGTTTTTTATCTCGAAATCAAAATATATCGCATGATAGCGAAAAGCCCAAAGAAATTGTTGCGCTAAGTAGACCTCATTTAGGGATGTTACTCCCCATATAGAAATTTCTAGGTCCGTTTTGATTTCGATCGCCATCTTTTGTCAGGATATATCGATTCACTATAAAAAATATAGAAAGATAAGTTGTTAACTAAATACGAGCCAGTGAAGCCGCAAGCCTCGTCCCTCGACCGTGCACCCCAACCCAAATACCAATTTCAATGAAACGATCTCTTGGCGAATATTGTGGATGGGTATCACGACATTTGTACGCGCCTGCGACACAGATACCCGTTTTTTTATAAGGATTTTTGTTGCTTAAGTGTTTGTTGAAGTGTTCGGCCATTTTATTTTACATTCTTATGGGACATTCTCTTTCTTTACACAGTTATATCAATAACATTAAACAATGTTTTATGTGTTATAAGTGTAACGTGTGCAGCTATATGAACAGCATTTTCAAACTGTTTTAGTCTATTATTAAAAATCTGTTGTTATAAAATGAAAATATTAGCGGTTTAATTCCATTTTTACATGCATTTTACTACACCCGGCTACTTTAAACAACTTGCAATTTCTGGTACTCCTAGCGAGAATGTTAAAGGTAATTTTACTTAATAAATAAGGGAGTCAAAAACCTAGTTAATTATCTTATACAGCACCAGCGACATTTTTTGCAAATGATTCCTAATAATCAAAAGAATAAGTTTGTAATATTATAGTAGTTTATTAACAAAAACTTTATGCATTAAATACAAAACGTTCCATTGCGCGATTTGAGTACGATTTTGATGTTGTCCGTCAGTTTTAGGTCATCTAAAAAATGTAACATTTCTCTTTCCGTAGCCGTCGTATTGTTAATGATCTTTGTTGTATTTGGTTCTTTTACGAGTTCGTTTTGATTGACTAAATCGCTGACGGTGACGTCATGATCAGCTGTTTTGTCGCTCTCGTATGAGTCAGATTTAACGCGGCTGTCAGAACTCCCGCTGAAGTCCGTGCACTTTTGACCTTGGAACAGTAGCAGCGTATCATTTGTGCAACTTGCTTCGCTGTGTCGAACATCACGAAGGGATCTCCATTTGGGCACGGCACTCTCGCACTCATGATTGATATTGTACGAATCGTCATCGCAGCGCGACGCGTACGAGGATAAATACGACAGGGAATGCGAGTCGGCCCCCGAACCCAGACAATCATCAGACGACGGAACCCTACAAAAGCTCTCGCCGTTCAGCGGACGGACGCACTCGTGTATCGGAGTGGACTGTATTTCGTCTTCGCCGTCATTGGACACGAATTTATTGTATACACCTGCGCGTCCATCGTTTTCGGCGCTTTCCCTTTGGTGCCCATTACCGAAAACCCTGTACGATTGCTTATCGCAGGCCAAACACATAATCAAATCGGATGTCTTCCTCGTATCTTTATCGTCAGAATATCGTTTTCTATCACCGCACATAACTCGAGACTCGGATCGAGACGGAACGGAAGATACTCGATAGCTGATGGGATTTCCTCTGGGGATTCTTCGGGTCACGCACACACGACCGCACACCTGTCGCAGTTGATCGCAGCGCAGTCGACTCTTCGCGCTGATCGGGGAAACTTCCTCATTTCGCAGACGCAATAATCGTCCGTTACTGGTTTTCATCCGCTGCAGTTTGTTGTTACTCGAGAGGGATTCAGCGCCGTTGGCGTCTTTGTGACTTGCGTTGATGGCTGCGCCGTGCTGGCTATATTGAGGTGTAGCCGGATTTGGTGCGTTGGTGTTGTTTTCGTCTCGGAATCGAGTTTGATAATTGCTGCTTTTCGATGGGTGTTCATCTCGTGATATCTCATTCGCGTATGTTTTTGGCATATTGAAACAACGTGTGGTTGGGCGCTCACTGTTTCCGATTTCGTACGATACGTTCTTGCGTTTGGCGAACGGTTCGTAGTTTTTATTTAAGCTCAAGCGGTTCTGACTTGTAACATCAGAGTAATTGTTAATGGTGGAGTTCGCATTTACAGTAGGGCAGTCTTCCGGATAGGACTCATTGTATGGTTTTTGGAAGCATTCATGATTATAACTTTCATTTTTATGTTTATATTTCTCGTTGTCCGCAGGGATGGCGAGAGGGAATCTTGTTCGTGGCTTAGGATTAGCAGTTTCTCGTGGGAATACCCTACATTTACGACCGTCTGTAGTCCTGGTGGGAGATCGCGCTTCAAACGTGTTACATATTTCAGGCCTCGCTACCAATTCCTCTACACATGATGATGGACGCACCGGACTACATATATCAATCGGAAGCCATTCACATGATTCACAATCATTGTTCTGCTGTCGATACTGTTCAGGGTGGACCGCTTTATTAACGTGACCCCTACTTCCGCCATTGTGACCGAATAGGATACCAGCGCGTTTCATAAAAAACCTCCTTAGTCCCTTTAATTTAACTGGCTGCTTGCTTGTGTCACCGTTCCTGTAGTCCCCATCAGACTTATTAAATTGATTCGAAGATTCTCCAATAACACAATGTGGTGAGCATCCAACCGATTCGGTATCAAGCGATGAGCATTCATTATCATTGCATTTGACCGATGGATTACAAGTTGGTGCAGTTGATAATTTATCGTTCGAAGTACTAAAAGTTTCTTTCAGGTATTTTTCATTAATATTTGAAAGTGCATCGAAAGAATCTCTGGGATGATTAGCACATGTAGTTGCAATACTATCCTTAGGGGTATGGTATGTTTTAAAGGGTCTATTTTTGCATGATCGCAAAGTCGAATTCGTGTTCTGACATGGATCTGAGGAGGGTAGTTTAATGACGGAAATACCTTTACAGTTTGCGCGGAGCAGGTAACTCGAGGAGTTTTGACATTGCGTGGTGGTCACATCGTCGCGCGTGTTCTTTTTATCTTGCTGGCAAGCAGTGACCATCCCACACCTGGAGTATTTGTTGGGTTTTCGTCGACTTTGGTACGACTCGTCGCTCGAAACGTTCTCGCCCTTGTGTTTGTTGAACATGTTGGTCAGTATTTTCCTAATCGAACAATGCCTGTTTGCGCAAATTTCGATCGAACGGACATGGTTTAGCCTGTCACTCAAATCTTCTGACTCGCTAAAACTTTGCAGGTTAGCATCGTCCTCCTCCGCAAAAGGTCTTCGTTTATGCCAATAGTCATAATCGTTTGATTCATCTTTAATATCTTCGCAAGCTTCATATTCTTCAGTTAATTCTGAGCAAGTTTGATTTCGATTCAATCTACGCTGTCCGGAATCATTCTGTGGTTTTTGCGATTTTGAAGCACATATTTTAGATACATCAGTACATTCCTTGATATTCGCCAAATAGTCAAAATTCAAGCAGTCATCAGGATTTTTGATTTCTGCATTAGTTAGGCATGGAAATTTTGTATTCATCCCACACTTATTTTTACACGAGCTAGATTGTTTAGAGTTCCATTTTGCAGACTTTCGCCTGCATTTTAAAGCACACAGTTTAGGTACATCAGTGCATTCTTTAATATCTCCCAAATCGTCCTCGTTTAAACATTGGAATTGTTGTAATAATTTCTTGTTCTCGTTTTTACTGGAATTCTTATGTTTATGGTTGCAAGAATCGTTTGAACTGCAGTTGGAAGCGCACAATTTTGCAACGTTATAACAGTCGTTGAGATTTTCTTTAACTTGATTAGTCAAGCATGGGCATTTTTTATTTATATGTTTACACGAGGACGTTTTTTTAGCGTTTGTTTTCGAAGAATGTGACACGCATTCTAAATTATTTTTTTTAGATACCAGGGATTCATTGTTTGTTTTTAAATCGTCTTCATCTGAATAACTGTTGTGTGCCCCTTTTCTCTTTTTCTTAACAAGAATTGTATCACTTGAACTGCATTTCGATGCGCACAATTCTGGAACCCCGTAGAGGCATGTGTGTTTATAACTGCATCGTTTCCTATATTTGCAAGAGGTTGACTGTTTGCGATTTGATTTTAAAGACCGCGACCTACATTTCAATGCGCATAGTTTGGCAAAATCAGTACATTCTTTGATATTTGCCAAATCGTTTTCGTCCATGCAAGGGAATTTATTTTTTAGTTTCAAATGCATTTTTGATGATTTTTTTTTATTTCTACTTCTGCACAAATCACTCAAACTACATTTCGACGCGCACAGTTTTGCAACCTCGTAGCACTCGTCGATATTTTCAATTTCTTCATTGGGCAAGCATGGGAATTTTTTATTAACTTGATTTCTATTTTTGCATGAGATCGATTTTGTTGTCGCCGTCATTTGTCGTGAATCGCAAATATTAGAATCATTAGAACATTCGTCAGGATTTGCCAAATCGTCTTCGTTAAAACAGGGGAAATCCAACGATTTTCTCGCGTCGTTTTTAAACGGTTGACGTTTGGGATTTACATTTAAAGAATCGCTCGAGCTGCATTTCGATGCGCACAATTCTTTGTTAGTTGTGCGTGATTGTTTTTTGTCGCTTTGTTTTTTGTTCTTGTTGCCTATGCAATGTTTTGAAGCGGGCTCTTGCTTAGATTTAGACGACCGTTGGCACTTTTCTGCGCATTTTGCTGAGAACTCGTAGCAGTTCGTAATGTCCTCGGCCTGCTCATCGTCTTTGAAACAAGGATAGTATTTAGAAAAACATTTTTTAGTCTTATCCTTAGAAACCTTTCTGTGAATATTTCCATCAAGTGATCCTTTCGAAGGACATTTCTCGACACACACTTTTGCAACGTCGTAACAATCCGTAATACTTTCAAAATCTTTGCCGGTCAGGCAAGGGTAATTTTCGCGTAGCCTCTCACTACTCTTGGGGGATTTTTCTTTACCCTTCGACTTTTTCTTACGCGAAAACCCAGCACAGTCTTTCTCTGAAGATTTGCACGTGCAATATTCAGAGCCTAGACCTTGATGTTTTTGAGTTTCTTCGGCGGAATTACGCCTTTCGATTTGATGAGTGCAATCGTCGTAAGATGATTTTAGCGCTTTAGATGCATTACGATTCAAAGTATGTTCTGTTCCCGTGCAAACATTCATTATGCTATGAACCTTATTCCTGTTGATGCTGGAACAGCTGGGCTCCTGATCTGGATGAAGATTGTATTTTTTAGGCGAATACTTGCCTTCAAACTTTCCACTCCTAAGATAACCGTCGTCGAAATTTCTCCGATTTGGACAAGTTCGATTCTTGGATATTTTATTCGGGTTCTGGTTCCTTCTGCAAACTTCATCATTGGTTTCATCTTCAGGTATCTTCATCGTGCACTTCTGGCCTACTTCTTTCTCGCACGGTACATATTTTCTATTATAACTACCCCCATTCGAACCACAAGCGGCTTTGCGCTCAGTGGGTAAATCTTTGTTGTCCGATTTACAACCTTTAAATGCGAATTTATTGAAAATTCTACTTTTCAAAGATACACTGGCAAAACTAAAACGATCTGAGCCCTGTCGAGTATTCACACTTGAACAGTATTTAGTTCTGCGGCGCACCTCAAACTTTTTCCAGCTTTGTGGAGAATTTAACGAGTCGTTAATGTCGTTGCATTTAATAACCTTTCTCGACGATTGCATTTCGTCCGAATCGTATTTCCAGTTTTTTTCCTTTCCCACTTGCTGCAGAGAGTGATACGTGTTTACAGTTTGGAATACATGGTACATTCTCTCTGGTCTGTTTACTTGGAGTACAGCAGATGGAGTATTAAACGTAGATTGCATAGAATTCTCAGTGCTGGGGTTCGTATAGCCTGGATACCCGTGGCGTACGGATTTATCCACATTTTCGACAGTATCCTCATAAGTGATTGCATCTGGCATGTGATATTCTCGTGAAAACGAGTCAAATATCATATTGATCAGTTTAGATTTATTTTTTTTTCCGGTTATTGTATTTCTAGGAGTCCTCTTACATTTATAGTACATTAGCAAAGGCGTGGATATAACGCGAGGGTATTTTTTTTTGCTGCTACTAGGACCTGAGGGTATACATTTTTTATGTTTGGTCCGAATTTGTTTTATATTATAGGTGTCGCTATTTTTGTAACAACAATGACGTAGTGGCGATTTCATCGTTGTTATTGTGTTTTTATTTGTTCTCGTGGAATACGCCGATATTGCGGATTCCTCCATATCGATGGGTGAGTTATTTTCCGACAAACTACCGTCATTAGATAGCGCTTTATTGGAATGTATTTGTTTTCTTCGCGGCGGACAGAGTGGTAAATCCGTCAATGCGCTTTCTAACCGCGTTCCCAAAGGCAACTGATCACACTTCAGCGCAGTTACACAAAGTACCGACTGGTTCGATTGGAATCCGTATACCTTTGACTTTCTGCTGTCGTTCAAATCTAATTTTGTTTTCGTTTTTGCCTGTACATTTTTTTTACTGCGACTTCTCAATAAAAGCGCTGAAGCGTATTTCCAAATCGTTGATCGTGCGCAGGCGTTCGTGTTAGCTTTTGACCGTTTTCCTTTTGGTTCGTAGCATATTGTACCATCATTCGATGGGTTCCTATAGAATTCCGTGAATACACCGTTCCCTTTCGGTGGACATGTTGTGTTTATGTTAGTTTTAGCATAGTTTGTTAACAAACTATTATTGAAAGCATCTTCTGCAGTTCTAAGACTTTGATCAAGAACACGATCGCCTTTTAAGGTAGCCAATCTATTGATAAAACATAAGGTTTCAACGTGTGGTAGGTATTTTTGTTCGTTTATTACTATTTGAATACTATTCGACGATTCGATACTGATCAGAGGTATTTCTGTGGGTGGTACGATTGAATATTTTATTACGTGTGATGATATGGAAATGGAAACAGTCTGGTGAGATTTTTTCGCGAAAGCTTGCATTTGAATACCAACTGTAGATAGCAGTTCATCGAGCAGTTCTGTGTGATTAAATACAATTGGCACAGTAGTTGGAACCGCATAGCATTTCGCCAACAAGCTTTTTTTCTTGTATACCCTCCTGTGTCTCCATAGGGTTTCGCACACTCCCTTAGGAGACTTGTCGCTTTGTTTGGAGATGCAAACCGCCAAGCATCCTTTGCTCTCTTTAGATAACTCTGTGCCGCTAAAATGAGAATTCCGTGATTCATCACGATGCGTTTTATGATTTGAACTCTTTCGACTTAAAACTTTCAAAATGATGCTCGAACAATTCGTTTGATTGTCTCTCGTCGTAAATATCGTCGAAACGTCGGACTTTTCCAAATCAACAGAGGCGGCGACGTCGGCCATTTTTATATTCTTAACATTCATTTTACATTCGACAATATTTAGTTGATCCAGACGTTGCTTGATCTTCGCTGCGATTAATGCTTCTAAATTCGGCACAAAGCGAGACGGTCTCAATTCGACATAATTCATTTTTTCATTTTCTTTTGAGGTATTCGAATTATAATTATCATCGTCGATTTCCGACGAAATGGTATAATTTTCGTTTTTTATTTCAATTGATTTATTGACGGACATTTGACTGTTTTCAATGAATACATCCTCTGTTTCGGCATTAGACTCAGTTGTGTCAGTCGCGTTTGGCGACAAATGGGTTGTTTTTGTTATTTCAATAGTACTCATGCTCATGATATGATCGTTCTTGCTCTTAGTCTCATTTATGTGAATAAACAGTGACCTTTTATAAACGAGATTGTCTTTACTGTCATCTTCTATGACAGTTGCAAAATGAGCATTCTTTGTATCGAAGTCACCATCGAAAAACGAGTTCCCTAATATTTCCCTAATATTAAAGCTACCTTTCTTGCTCAAATTCTGCTCTTCTTTATTTGAACTACCCTCGGTAATTGTTTTTTCGTCTAGATTATACTCAGACCCCGCGAGATCCCTTTGTTTAGTTTGGTTTGTATTGAAGTAGTGCATTTTAGGGAATTTATCAGAATGAGGAGTCCCGCAGCATAGAATCTTGCGAATTTTTTCGAAGTCATCGTCACCAAAACTGTATCTTTTCATTTGTGTATCACTAGCGTCGCTCGTTGCAGTGTCCATGTTGCTTTCAATGTCGTGAATACTTGATTTAAATTCATATACTATTTTATTTGGTGTTAAGCGTACAATGGTGGTTTTGATATCCTTAAGAAATGTATTTCGTTTGTCAGCATTATTATGATTAATTATTTTGAACGGCTTACATTTGATACCCTTGTACGGGGCTGATAACCGATTTTTGATATCCTTGTACGGGGCTGACAACCGTTTTTTGATATCCTTGTACGGGGCTGACAATCGATTTTTGATATCCTCAACCATCAAGGAACGTATCAGGGTCTCGTCTAAATGTTTATACGGCTTTGGACTTTTTATTTCGGGTTGTAAAATACGCGGCAACGGCGGTGATAGCTTAAATAAATTGGGAGATACAGTTGTCAATGGCTTTTCCTTCTCAGAAGTGTATTGTTTTATCTTACTTGTCAATCTTTCGGGCGGTTTTATGGGGTATTCTTCCGTTGCAAACTTCACGCTACTTCCACCATAGTAGGCGCTGACACCTTGCCGGAATGCCTTCGGTTTGGCAACCTGTGTGCCGGTTTTGATTCTTTGCTGAATCTCCTGTCGTACCCGAGTCAGGTTTGGGTCGGACGTAAGCCTTTGCTTCGGTAATGAGCTTGCGCTAAACCCTTCGTAGGGTTGTCTCGCCGGAGTCAGCACACCTCGTTTCAGTCTGGTTATCTGGGACATATTCAACGGCGCAGTTTTATAAACGTACGGCGGGCAAACTCTGGATTCGCGGGCGGTATTATAAGGCGCCATCGGTGCGTAGTACTCTTTGCGGCAATCCGGGCAATTCGGGTAGTTCGTATCCGCATGATAAGACCTCTGTTGATTCCATCCGGATTGATATCGTTCGTTCATATATACAGTAGGGTTTAATACGTTTTTCCACACAGTGATCGTAGAAAATTTATTAAAGGATGATTCAAGCAAAATTTTATATTCATCCAATTCGTCATTATTTGCATTATTGAAATCGTTATCAAACACATTATACTTATCACAAGATCGACGATCGTTAACGTAGTCATATTCTAGAATTATTTTACCTAAATTGTTGGCTGATTTCAAATATGTCCCTATGAGCAAGTCATTGCTTGCAGTTGGAGTCACGTTGCGAATTTCGTTGATTTTCTGTACACAATCCTCGCAGTTTACTGGCGCTGAAGAGTACTCATAAATGACTCTACAGAGCGATCCCTTGCATTGGTGTTCTGAATTGTTTTTTGTATAACACTCCGAAGGCACGCGATTGGCCAGATTTCCTTTTAGTGGACGGCACGGTCTATGGGCGAGTGCGTCTTTGGCGCCGGATGGGTTGGTGGGTTCAACGCTGGACTCGTCGCGGGTTGTTTGCAGTACTGGAAATACTTCGACCGAGCAATGTGGACCGATTGAGGTTCGACTATTTCTGATTATCATTCTGGGAACATTTTCGGTATCTGATTCAGTTCTCGTCACGTCGCTGAACGAATGGATTGCTTGCAATACTTCTAAATGCGTAACATCCTCGTCGTTATCATTCAAATATTCGATATCATCAATTCTGTTCGATTCACTGCCTTCACTCTTCAATTTGATGATGGTACAATCGGAGTCTTTTTTTCTTGCGTTTGATTCTTTTTCCGGGTTATCATCATTAGATTTCAGATATACAAAATGTGACTTAGCCGAATAATTATTATTTTTCATATTATAACGGAAGTTATCGTTTAATTTCGCGATGTGTGCAGTATTGTGTTGAATGTTGTAAGACTTTTGTTTGCAACGTTGCGTTTCAGCATACTGACTGTTTTACCGAGATCGCAACTGCAACTATTTGTACTTAATCACTGCTGGTTCACATCTTATTTTTTAGTATTTTATATTAAAGTGAGCCATTATTTGTCAATCACATTATTTACAGGAGTGTCATTGTCTGACACTGAGTGGAAGGTTTTTAAAATTTATTTTTATGGCAATGACACGAGCGCTCTGAAGTTTGCGACCGTCGACGAGAGAAATATTGCTACTGAACCACGCTTCCTTACTAATCGAATTTTATTTTATTTATGAAAGTACAAAACAGCGATACAGGAAGGTAATTCTCTAATACTACGTTTACATGGCCATAAAAATGTACCAAATATGAAATATGGTTGAAATCATTAAAATTAAATTAAATCTTAAATAATGTGTACTGTGCGTGGAGTGAGTGTGTTGCCATTTGTGGCATGGACATGTTAGCGCGCGCGTGTGTGTGGTGATATTTTGATTCTAAAGAGTAGATACGTCACAATAACGTTACCTACTATATTTAATGGTATAGAAAGAGCGTAACATAAACCTCAATGATAACGCTCGCTTAACTATACGAACTTATGATGACTGATTATTATGTGTTAAAATAAATTAATGGTAGTACGGTAGTATCAAAATACGAACGAATTGAACTGCCTTCTTTAGGACAAATATTTAGTCCAGGTAAGAAGGTAGCGAACAGAGATTACAATGGTACCAAACGCTCTCCGATACAATGCTATTATTAATATGTACTCGCGAATCTGCTGTAACCTTATAAAAGTATCATGTAATCGTCAAATAAATAAATAAATCACATCTGTCGCTACACTCGGCGGTTTATTTGGGACAATTATATGGGAGCTCTGGAATAAGCTGACGTCGTGTACATTGACTTTTCCAAAGCATTCGACCTTGTAAACTTGCTAACTTCGCAGGATAAGGGCGTATTATTATAGACATTAAGCCTTAACGGTTCGCGGACTTGGCGAGGAGTTAAGATTGCATCTCCGTATGCCATGGGTGGAGTAAGGGAAGATACTCGTAGGACCTGGAGTTACCTTCCGCATCTGGAGCTTGGGTGAAATGTGAAACACCACTAGCGCTGTTAATGAATGTAATATGCGTACACAGTTTTAACTTTTACACATTTATGTAAAAGTTCGTCTGTCTGTTTCAAACTTCAGGTCAAAATGTACGAATGCAAGAGTCGTATTCGAATTTAATAAATATGACAACACGACTGTTGGAACGCATTAATTATTACTGACCAGTTAGAAATATGTAAAGGAATGTTCAGTGCCACGTTATACTTATTATAAAATTATTATTAAATTGAAGTCCGCGTTGTTTTGTTACTATCCGCGTGTCTAAAATGTTTTTTTTTTAATTTTAATTCTACTCAAGCCTAAATAAAATACACTTTCGCCTTTAAACGTTCGCAAAACCTACATCGAATGGGCTAAAAGTGCCGTGGGTAGACTTGCAGATAGGAAATGAAGCAAACTACCATAAGTAGATACCACCGGCGTAAATATGTTAATATTTTATTATTCACAGCTTTTATACATTTCTTATCTATAAAATTGTTCACAGCGTTTTTTTATTTCATATTATTTAGGTATAGTAAAACATATTGGCAACATATAACTAAGATGGGGCTCCACTGTGTTCTATCCCAGAACGTTTATTTTCCGATTTCATCGTGTTTTCACAGTATTTCCTGTAGATTTGTGCGTTTGTGTAACTCGAGTGATGGTATCATTCTTGGGATTCACCTTATCATTGGCGCTGGAAATAATTTCATACATTTGATCTGTGATTACGACTCCATCGTCGACATTAGAATCGATTTCCTTAGCAGTGTTGACATTTTCATCCGAGAACTTGTTGGATTTGTCGTTTTTTCTAATGCTAACCTCAGTCATATCTTTGGTTTTGTAAGGGATATTTTTAATTTTATTTTTTCTGACTCCCTTAACATTATCGGTTTACTTAGAACTATAAGGATTTTCCGAATATTTATTTTCATATTTCGGTGTCCTTTTTAATTTGTTCCTTTTCGAAACGAATCTATTCTTAAAGGTGGTTGGATATCTCGGTGGCCTGGATGAATACACGACAGTTTCCAGAGGGATTTTCCTCGTCCTTTCTGGTATCACATCATCGCGATATTTCGGCAGATCATGTGCGAGGAATAAGTTTTTATCTTTCACATATTTGGAGTCAATGTTAATTTTAGGTATATTTGTGTAAGTCACTTTCAGAATTTCAAGTGAATCTGCACTTTCACGTGTTTCATTTTCTGTACTTCTACTTTTCTGATCTGTTAGGTTATCATTCTTTTTTATGATTGGTTTAG
The DNA here is from genome assembly GCA_020383195.1 of Neomicropteryx cornuta. Taxonomy (NCBI): domain Eukaryota; kingdom Metazoa; phylum Arthropoda; class Insecta; order Lepidoptera; family Micropterigidae; genus Neomicropteryx; species Neomicropteryx cornuta. The sequence goes on along the minus strand of JAHKQU010000020.1, from coordinate 661,265 downwards.
TATGGTCGTTAACGTCGTTATTAAATATAAATGAATTCCTAGGTCCTTTAAAGAATTTGGTACTATAAATAAGGAGCGGCCTACATATTATGGTGTTCATTTTTGTCAAGTTATGTTTCGACCTAGAAATACTGATGGAATCTTCCGTGTCCGATATACTACTCGCAGAATCACCATCAGTTGTTGATCCGTTACTGACGTCAATATACACATACGGTTTTCTATCGTTGGATTTATTTTTAGATACAATGGCGCCGCTTCGATCAGGTGCGGTCTTTTGAATACCCCTTCTGTAACTTTTCTTTTTAGATGTGACATTTTTACTTTTAAAATCATCAATTGACAATTTTGATTGTTTTTCTCGATTCTCGAAATCTTTATTATTCTTAATCGATTTGATTTTATTACATTGTCGTTTAATTTTGCTACTGAAGGTGAGCTCTTTGTGGGGTTTGATATTTGATTTGGCTGTATTTATCAGTGTATCAGTAATACCAGATATGTTCGCGGTATGTTTTCGAGAAAGGATTTCTTTTGCTTTAGATGGAACTTTGAGGGCCGTAGATATTAGTTGCCTGTTCGATTTTAACTGACATTTCTTTTTCGCACCGCCTTTCAAGGAATTGTGATCACATGTCTTATTCATACATTTCTTAGACACAGTTTGATTTTCTATATTTCTATCAACCAAGATCACGTTGTTATGAGAAACCTCTGTATCATTTGGTGGTTTTGTGGTATTGTTATTTAGTTTGGATGTCTTTACATCGCTGAAATCACTATCGATCGGATTCTGGAAGGTAGGCCTGTGCGAGTGAAACTTTTTCAGCTGAAACTCGCTCGTATGTTTATTTCTGTTGAGCGTTAACTTTGAAAAGAAACCCAGGAACGGGATTCTGCTGGGCGGATCGCGTTCGAGTAGTCGTTTAACGAATCCGTTGCATTCATTCTTAAAGGGACACTTTGAGTTAAGTCCGGCGGTTGCGTTCGTAATCAGAGACGTGGACATTTTTAACGGTGACTGGGAAATGAATACATCGTAAATTTCATCAGCCTGCAGTTGGCAATCGCTGTACTTTCTCGTATGATTGCAATTGTTAGTAAACCTGCTTGAGTTCATACTCGATTTCAACAATAGTACGCAGGGTTTACTAACGACCTTTGCTACATTCTCCCGATTGCTATATCTTATATTTATACTGGGATATTTATCATAATTACCAGCAGTTATAACGGTTTTATCAGAAACATCTTTATTTTTCAATATAGAACTCATTTTTTTTATTTTCCGTATTGGCGATTGACTACTAAGATTACTCGGTGGGTACTTTAGAGTCCTCGTGTCACATGATTCTCCGCTGACGTTCATGGTGCTTACAGACCTAAGCGATGTCTTCATATTTTCTTTATTACCTTCGTAGCATTTGAGTTCTGATGAAAGTGCGACAATTGTCTTATAACCAATGCCATCGTTTTCAATTTTTGCTTTTTTATTAGGTATATCGGGAGAGATTTTGTCAAATTTAATACCATAATCTATATTTCTAGGGTGTTCATTTTTATTTGAATGTGTTTCTGATGACCATTCATTTTCAATATCTTCATAATTGATTTTACCATTCCTCGATGGTCTATCAGGTAGGTCATACGTTCTTGATCCATTATTTTTTTTGGGTGAATCAGCGCTATTATGCAACGATCTATCATTGAATATGTCAAGATCTGTTTGAATACCTTCGTTATCGCTGTAAAATATAGCTTTCTTCAAAATTTCAGCTGATGAGCAACCGTGTTGAGATAAAGAACTGTTTTGCATCTTCGGTACATTTCTATTGAATGTCGATTTATCAGAACCAGTCAAGGTATCTTCCGATGAGATCGAATTTGACTTTGTGCTATGATTGGCAACTGAGTGGGTTGTGCTGGTGCGTTTTTTGTACAATCCCTTTACACTTTTCATTGAAAGATCGTGACTTGTAAAACCTCTGCTTTTTAAATTGGAACTTGGATGCCGTTTGCCAAGAAAATTCCACCAGTTCTTGCACTTTTGTTTCTCCTCCGTCACTTCGAGGTACGGCTCTTGAGCATTTCTTAAATCTACCAAGTCTTCTACCGATGACATTACATTGGTGATTTGTGTTTGTGATGTTGTGTCATTGGCATTTACAATATATTTTTTATCGTTTTTTGTCCAAATTCTATTCCACCCAATAACGCCGTCTGTTGAAGGACAGTAATATTTGCGTTTACTTTTAGGTTTGAACAAATTTTTACGTTTCGGAGAACGTTTTACTTCCTTGACGTTGCTCATTGGAATTATATGTTGGCAATTACAAAGCGATGCATCATCAACATCCCCGTGTAGGGGCTTTTCAATTTTGTAGCTTACATAATCATTGTGAAACATTTGATCATTCGTCAATTCGGTGGATTGACTCGTATGTTCATTGTTATTCGAGCGTGTTATGGCCGAGCCCATATTTTGTTTTTGTCCATCGCGTTTCCTGTCTGTACAATCGTATTCTTCATTGACATAATCATTATGAGGCAAGCCGTCATTAAAATTACATCGTAATACCGAATCGCACAATTCATTTCTTAAATATTTTTGTTCCGAATATTTAGACGGTAAACCTTTGCTAACTGCATCACTTTGTCTACCTTTTATTTCGTTATCATCAATGAATTCATTTGATGATAAAGAAAAGGACAACGAACTGTTCAACTTCATCACAGGACATTTATAGAAGTTCTTTAAAGTATTATACAATTTCATTGGATTACATGGAGATGATTTATTAATAATTTCTCCTTCATCTGACAAATCATTACTCTTATTTTGACTTTGCGTATAATTAATATCCACGCAAATACCATCTAAACGTTTATGTTTAGCATTTGTACCAAAATTATGATCTACATTTTTCTCAGTGTGATGTCTTATTGAGCTATTCGAAGAGTTTTCATCTATATCGATTATTAATTCATTACTGCTATTAAATCTATTGAAATTAATATTTGGATATGACGAGGCGCGTCCATTTAAAATATTATCTCGTATTGATTGGGTGCACCGTTCAAAAATGGTGTGAACTGATCGTTTTGTGTCATGCCAAATGGCCGATAGAGTGTCTTCGATATTGTGCGAAACGTATTTAAGTGTAACATTTGTGCCTGAATTGAAAGTGTTAAACCTTTTACACGAGTGTGAGAAACTTTTTAGCACATGAGAGAGTTGCCTCTTCCATTGAGGGTATTTCGAAACCGAGTTGTCAAAGTGAACCCTTTCACTGTTACCGTTTTCATGTGTTCGCCGATATATATAAAAAGCACTTTCGTTCAACTCAGATTCCAGTGGATATAAATCGTTCCCTGTAGGTTTAGGTGCAGCAATTTGACTAGGGATTTGTGTGTATTCTATGTAGACTGGACCATCGGTTGTTTTGTGCCATACATGAGTGGAATATATACATTCAACTTGATTGGTAATGTTTTCCTTTGTATATTGAACTGTTGATATTTCAGGTCTATTCGAACAACAATTTAAAATATGTGCATCATGCGGTAATTTAGACATTCTACTATCAGAATAAACAATTTTATCGTCAGTATCAAATGGTCCAACTATTGTGGGAAAGAATCCCTGTGAATCTTCATCACATGAAGATAAATACTCGGTATTTAACCTATCTTGACATTGGGTTGTTGGATAATTTAGGTTAGTTTCAATTAAAGAAGTTTTTCCTGGTCTTAAGAAAAACTCGGGTGCACTGTTGGTACGATTTTTTATGGTGACGCTATGTTCATTTATTTTTAAATCAATGTCCTTAACTTTCACATTGTTTGTAGACTCAGTAGTGAATTTGGAATTAAAACGGTTTTGGCAGAAATTTGTGAATTGCGTACTACTAATACACACCACTGGATTACTAAAACATATGGGACGCAATATAATACCACGGCGTTCCCGCTTATCGGAAATATTATAATTTCTAGTGTTGGATGTGACCCATTCGGATGGCGCAGAGATGCCGTCATGCTGAAGCCAGTCAGGGTTGAGCCTTGGCAGAAAGCGACTCCTGTATTCCTTCGGTGGCACCGGCGGAGGACCCGGTATTGGAAGAAATAACCTATCCAAGTTATTATCGAAGACGAGAGGCGGGTTGACGTGTCCATTGGCGGGATATGGAGAATGCTGAAGGCAATTATTCAAGGCACTCTTGCGAAATTTGTGCCAGTGTCCGCTAGGCAAATTACTGTAAAGTTGTCTCGCCGTGTACCGATGTTCGCATATTGGTCGTTCTCTGACGTTCATTTTGCGCGCAGCGTTATTACGTTTTGGCTTGTGGAAACATTCTATCGAGCTCGGAGTTACGGTTATGGAGTGGTGTCTTCGATAATAAAGGTCTAGAGATTCATGAGATGTAGCCGAGAATCGCGCATTCTCTTTATCATCGGCTAATTTAGATAAAACCTTGAGCATGTCTTCTCCTAATAGTTCCGTTTCATTGCAGTCATGACCTACTTGCTGAACTTCATCTTTTGGGCACATCAAATCTTTTATTATATTGGCGATGAGATCTCTTAGCTTTTTCTTATTGACGTCTGTCAATAAACTACTGTCAATACCTAATATCTGATTATTTTTGTTGGTGGCCATTTCTGACTTATTATCGATATGGTTACTTTGTGCTTTAAGATCGTTTTTAGACGAGTGCTTAGTTATATACCCTTCAATTCTATCTATTATATTTCTCCTTGTTAAGGAAATAGTATTAGGGTCATCTATTCTGTTCGAATTTGTATCACTTTCGCTGGTGACCTTAACCGATTTAGACGTTCGTTCGCCGTGACGATTTTTCAATTCGGTGCATTTGTGATGGTTCCGTGACGTCATCGTATTGCTAATTTGGCGTTTCTCGCAAGATTCCGTTGCCAACGTTGTATCAAAATCCACCATCTCGATTGTAGCCTTCAACAGCGGCTTCGCACCTTCATTACCAATTATAAACTCCTCGATCGGATCTATTGACGCGTTCCTAATGGTGCGTGGATGTATTCCAGAAATTTTATATGCTAGCTTATCAGCGATTTGCGGGTTCATATTTTCTGTGGAAACACTATACTCGTCTGGGCACAGAATATATGTTGTTACGGCAGTCATTGTTACTAAACTGCTATTTTGAATTACTAATGCTCTCCGTTCTATTCTCACATTATAAATAACTGCTTGGTTCAGAATCAGATACTCGTTCAAAATATCCAATAAATGCAATGAGATTGCTGTATATTTTGTATCACAGCTAAACATTTCCACTACCTCCATTTCTTGTTGTTTGTGGTGACTTGTCATTATGGAACTATCGCTGGTTGAGAATATTTCTATGTTCGAATAGTCGTCCACTAATATTTTACTCAGAATTTCATTGTAACTTACTTCTTGTGAACTACCACGCCGTGGATTGTGATAAGATGATGGACCATTGTATTGATAACGCCTCAAATATGTTGGAAATCTTAGATCATCAAAGTCGGGAAATGTTTCGTATGCAAGATCGTCAAAGGATTTAGCAGGTGTGTATGCCGTCTTTGCCTTTATAGTGCGTTTTGGACGCGGTTCCTTCGCGGTACTCGAGGTTTGCAGGGAATCATGTTTTCTGGTGCTTTTTAGTGCTGGCACAATTTTCTTTTTATCGATATTTCTGTTTCGATTTTGACCGTCGAGGCGGATCGATTTTTTCACATCGGAACACTTCTTCCTTCGAACAGGTCTAGCCGATTTAGGAGCTTTTGTCATGACGGATTTGGTCGAGTCTGTACTCTTTGGGTCGGATTTATGCATTCGCTTCGGTTGCGTTTTCATTTTGATCTGACGCGTTTTATTCGAATTGTTGTTGAATTCTTCAATTTCCTCGGAAATATTTATAGCCTGATGTGTTTCTTTTGGTGAATCGGATGAAACTGACAGTAGGATATTTTCATTAGTTTTAAGTTGCGTTATAATTTCATCGTTCATTTTCCGAACAAATTTGCTTTCCATGCCAGCTAACTTATCTATACTAGGAAAGTTATCGGTGTTTGGGAAGTAGGGAATGCTTCTTTTGGCCTCAGCGTTGAGCGATTTTGTTATATTGATAGCGTCAAGTGCAGCATTGTTGTATGCACAATGTTTACGCGGTTTGTTGTTATCTAATAAGTTGCATTTTGTAAACATACTCTCCCATACGTCCTCATTTCTAATGTTTGACTGATGACATTTAGCTTCTACTTGAATTCCTCTGTCCACGATCGTTGCTGCTTTTTTCAGTATATTTATTTTCGAAATTATTTTTCTTATTTCATCATGGGGAATTATTTTTCCTAAATTCTCATATTCAGAACTACCCTGAAGCTGGTCAATGTTTACCGTTTTGTCGCGTTGTATAATTTGTATATCATGAAATAATTGCTTTTCCTCGTTGAATATCGGCGTCAAGAAAATATCCTTATTCGAAACGCACTTTCTGTGAATACATTTGACCTTTTTAATAATAGATCCCAGCCTTTTATGAACACTCTGTTTAATATTTAGGCTTACTTCTTTCGAAAGCGATTTCCCAAGTTTTAACCCATTTAAGACTTTGGTTTTCGGTTTTGCCTTTGATGTCTCTTTACCTAAGTCTATTCCAGTATCTGGTTTTAGAACACCGCATTTATTTACATCATTATTATGTTGTCCATCTAATATATTTCTTTCTCGGTTATAAAAATCAAAATTATCATTGTTTTTTTTATTATTGAAGTTTTTCGGATCGATTTTATTTGAAGTTGATCTATCTTCTGATTTATTAAAATGTGCAGTTGATTTTACACTGGGGTACACATTATTTGCAGTCTTTCGAGACATCACCCCTGAATATATATCATCTGCGCGGTGTGCGACTTCATTGCACATATCCTCATCAAGGCTATTTTTTGACAAGGTGCTTGTAAAACTCACTCTCTTCCGCGCGTTATCCTTACGCGAGAAACTCTTATCGCTCAATATTCCACCGCTCGATGTGTTCGACTGTCGAACTGATATCGGGCTGCGCAGACGATTCCCAGTTTTACCTAGATCTTGATCGAATTCATTAATTTTTCTGCTTTGACTACGTTTTTCATCTTCATAATCGGAAACAGTAGGAGAATCCATCTTCTTCTCCACAAAATGCTTAATATATCTATAAAACTGCATATCTGGGTCCCAATGTGCACTTTTTGATGTTATTTTTCGAGCATTCATACATTTATTTGAGGTTATATTTTTTATATTCAAAGATTCTATGTAATTATGCCAAAGCCGGTCGGCCACAATTTCGTTCATCAGTTTTTTTTTCTGTTTAGATTCAGCATAAGGGAATGAATGCATATTAACTTCATCATGGATTTGTAATTGAGAAATATTCTGCGAAATATAATCAATATTTGGTGTCATGTCATAACTTTCAGAGACACTACCTTCGCAGTTAGATATTGTACTCGAAGACCTGTTCAACTGGTAGAAATGTGAATCTTTATCACACGTGTTGAAAAAACGTTTACATTTATGTACGCCAACACAATCGTTTTGAATTTGTTGTAAAGGTTTGTTTGAATTGTCATTTGTATTATCTAAATTAATTTGATAAGCGATTCCAGCGAGGCGCTCCCGCACCTCTTCTAAATTCTCTGTCGATTCACTATTATCAACATCTAGTTTGTCATATAATCTTTCTACCGTTATAAATTTGTCTTCGCTTTTAAATTTACTGATATTTTTCGCAATTAACTGATTAGATTCTGTACTTTTATAACTCGAATACTCGTCCTCGGATACAGCAATCCAGTTCCTATCGCCGCTTAAGTGCTCGCTCGAAACTGACGAATTTCCACCCGGTTTCAAAAGTTGACCGTCGAGCGTTGATTTTTTTTTTATACTCGGAGGCACCTGTGTATCAACGGTTTTTATAAGAACTGCACACAGTTCATCAACAGTCTGTTGCATCTGAGTAGTTTGTCTACATTGGACGTAATTTCTACCCTCTATTACCTTATATGCATCAAACTCTCGAATGGCTCTGTCTGCGAGGGTAATACGGAATTTATTTTGCGGAATTTGTTTGGTTATCAGCGGCATATACTTTGTATTTGTCATAGAAGCCATTTGAAAATATTTTGGTATTACTTCAATTTTATGTTTTATTATTGATTCATTTTCTGAATTAGAACCAGTCCCTTTATAATAAGGGGCTTTTACTTTTTCTGATAAAGAGGAATGAGTCGAATTTAATGGGCTATGGAAATAATCCCCCGTTCTGATCTTCTGAGATACGTTCGGAAGCTTAACTTTTGTACCGTTGACGAGGGCGAAATATAATGTATCGCCATCAATTGCCTCGTTGTTGTGTATCCTATTAAACAAACTTGGCTCTGGTACGATTACTGGGTTGCCGTTCGAATATATCTCCTTAGCGATTTCACGTTTGGAATCGGTTGATGCATCTTCGTGAGCAAGTCTTGCATCTAATTCAATTTCTTCATTTGGTGTTGGGTCTGTTGCACTTAGAACCTTTTCTACCTTCGCTTGGTTTTTGGAGTTCGCACGCTCAACGTTCGTCGTAACTTTTTGTATATCTTCATCCTTAAAATGCCTCGTTACGTCGGAGAAACTCTTACCTGAGGGTATATCGTCAAGGGATGCATCGTGCGAGTTATCATTGTAGTTTGTTGTATGCAATACTCGCTCTTCTGGGCAACTGTCAATGTTGCTATTACTCTTGGAGCATTCGGAGCTGTACACGTACTGCCCGATGTATTTCTCCAGCTGTTTCGAGCTGTCGACGGAGACGCGCGAGTCGCCCGTGAACACCGTGCTCGATCGAACGGCGTGCATCGGGCGCGATCTCCCTCTGCTGATGCAGGGGCACGCGACCACGGTACGCTCGGGAATCATCATGCTAGTCCCGACCTTCCCGTAATACACGAGGCATTCCCACCTGGCTTTTTCGCTCGACGCGCGGGGTTCCGTCGACGCGGAGGGTGCATCGTTGCTTGCGCATCCAAAAACTCTGTTCAAGCGATGTATAACCCTTTGACATTTGTAAAAGAAACGCATTCCCGTCAATCCTCATACATATCGCTGATTGCTCCTATCAGAAAAATACCGCAAACAAGAAAGATAATTCGTTACCGAAAAATTTAGTAAATCGTTTACATTTTTTTTTTGATTTTTTTTAAATTTTATACCAAAAATTTCCCGTATGCTTACTGCTGTAAGTTTGACATATTTTTTGTTCATAATATTTATTTTAAGGTCGTTGAATAAATGCGCACTTTTGCTGTGTATTCTGCAGTCTCTTATAGTATACTAATTTTGTGATTTATAAAAAAAATGTTTATTAATAATTTCTTCAAGAAATTTGTGGAAAATATATATTGTTATTCTGTTGGAGAAAGCGAAATATTTTCTTCGCAAGGCTAGATAAGGAAAAAAGATTATCGCTTACATTGTCTTCTGTTGCGCGAGGACTCGCGGACGATTGTCTAGAGCAGAGGTTCCCAAAGTCATCCACATGGACCCCCGGGGGTCCGTGAATCTCTGACAGGAAGGAAAAAAATGATTCTACCATACAAAAACACCTATCACAGTGTGGGAATCCTGCGGGAGGGGGTCCACGAAGGATAAAAAATACTGAGCTAGGCGTCCACGAGGAAAATAAGTTTGGGAAACATTGGTCTAGAGATTCTTTGTACTTGAATATCAAGTGAACTCAAGTATCGAAAAATCGGATCGCATCGGAATTCAAATATCGATTATTTAGAGCTTTGATGCCATTGTGACTATTTTTGATTGAAATTCTGTAAATATCGATATAATAACACTTCTCAAATTTAAGTTTGTCTTTTAACCGTTGAAAATGATTGAAATCATCTACCTTAAATAACCATATTATTTTACAAATATCGTAGGTAGCAATGAGTAGGAATTCATGTCTTGTTACCTTGTTAAAAATACACTAAATAAAATCGCAAATAAGTTTCTAATACCAAGATTCGGAAGTTTGTTGTACTTGGCGGAATTTTAGAAGGAAATATTACGGCCAAAAATGAATAATACACCTTTACTGTTATGCTGTGACATTGATAAAACCACTTTTACAACACAAACGATTCTTGACATATGGGAGTACCTAGTATGTCATACATTCTACGTAGTCTAGGCTGATATCGACATACGATAGGTCGTTAAACCGCCTTGTATATTTTTCCTGTAAATTATTGCATCAGGAAATAGTATTTATAAAAAAAATAACAACCTAAGAGTTCGAAATATGATTTTACTCCAGTTATACAATATTGCCATAAAATGTTGGTAAATTAGATCCTATATTATGGTAAAATTAGGTTTGTTGATCTTCAGAACATAGAATGATCGTTTTATTTTCGTTCCCTATATCGCAATTGACTTTTCCGCTACTGACTTGTATTCCCTCGGAGTTCAAAATGGTCAACTGATAACTCTCCACGCTGTCATTTTCATCAAAACCCTTACCCAAACATGCATCTGTGAACATAGGCAGGGTCTCACGATCGAACGTATCATTTCTCTGAGGAAATTTAGCAAACGATTCGTACGAATTCGGTTTGGACTTAGCAACGACTTTTAAAGCGAGCATTGTGTGATTTGAAATGTTTTGTGCGGGTTTAGCCCTTTTGATATCATACAAGTTTAGAGCTGCGTTCACTTTTTTAATCAGACCATATTTAACGAATTTTTCCTTGGTTTTATTATTTCCAGTGAGATTATTTTCGTTCGTGATTCTCCCTGTGTATATTTTGCGTGTGTAACTTCGAGTTTGTTTGTCCCTAAAGTTACGTTCAACATACGGCTCGAACTTTGGATTGTTCCCCTGGTTTTTGTGTTCAAAATCCCTGCTGTGTATTGAAAACGACGTACTGCGGGAATTCGTTCTCGTCAAAAAGCAATTGCGATCTATGAACGAGGTGTGGTTCCTGTGCTCAGCATCCGTGCTGCTGTAATCCGTGCTGGATGCGGACGTGTAGCAAAACGCTACGAGTTCCGTCGATGGAGACTCTTCGGCAATCTTAACTGCATTGCACGTTCGTAGTATTTCTTCCGGTTTAAACCTTTTTTCGACCTTTTGCACAACCTCACAGTTGGACTTTTTGACCGAAATATTGGTTGGGTTTCCTTGGAAAAATACCGGCCTGCACGCTACGATTTTTGGAATTTGTGTATTTCGTTCAGTCTCCAAATCGCAGTGATCTAAAGCCACTCCCTTGTGGTGTTCATCGAAAATACTCACTTTTGCAATATCGTTGCTTTCCGAAGATATGTTATGTTTGGGCGCCGATCTCTCCATTTTTACATTCGAATATTTTTTTATTTCTTTTAAAAGATTCCTCTTAGATTTAACGTTTATATCATTTTCTTCTACTTTCGAATGCACCTCTATATCTTTTTCATTATCGTTTGGAGTTGTAAATGCCATACGGCTGTAGTTATTAGGACACGAGGTTGATATTCTTACTGAGTTTGTCCTCAGTTGTGGCTCAAAATCTCGTTTGTAAATTAGAATTCCCGTAATAGATGTTCTACTGGGAGCTTTCGTAGTATTTTTGCATAATCCATTGAATATATCGACAGAGGACTTATGGGGAGAATTTGTCGTATCACATACAATGATGGAGTCGATTACATTAGAGAACGATACGTTCTTTTTAGATGATTTCTTACTGCTCGCAATTGATGGATATCTCTTTTGGCTTGTTTTCGAAGAGCGCTTTGATCTAATGGTCTCTCTTATTTTACACAGCGAGTCTCTGACGGAGTGTTTAGATAGTTTTCCTTTTGTTTTTTTTCTTTTCCTAGTTTTCGAAGAGGACAACGATTTGCAAGATTCTTTTAATTTAGCAGCCGTGATCGATTTACACTTCCTTATAGCAGTTTTGATTCTATTGTCCTGTTCTTTAGGGTATTTGATTGACCTTTGACTACCGCTAGATTCGCTTTTATCGCACACGAAGTGATTTAATATATCTCCATTATTAGATTTTAAATTATTAGGTTTTGTTTGTTTGCAGTCTTTATTAGACTTAAGGTTTTTATGCATTGAAGATTTACTTGATGGTAAACGATCATATCCAATTGATGTAAAGGGTTTATCATTGAGCAAGTGTTTCGGAAAGTTAAAGATACAATTATCAGCTTTGTGCTTAGGTCTTATTCCATTTAAATTAAAATCGTCATCCATTATGAGACATTTTTGTTGAATATGACACTTTGATATTGTTTCACCATCAATATTTTGAACAATACTTTCCCTAATATGTTTTTTTGTATTGTTATACATCTGCGTCAGTAAATCTAGTAGTTTTTGACAATCTGGCTGTAAATTGACCGTAGAATGTTTACTTTTTGGGCTAGTACAATCCGGTTTCTTGATAGACTGTTTCCAAAATTTTACTTTGGACTTTGGCTGACCACTGTCTTTATTTTGAAATATTCTCGATGTAAATTTACTAGATGTTTTAGACTTTTCGTCGAATATGGTGTTGAATATTTCCAGTAATATTTTGCAATCCTCTGACATTAGGTCTTTGGACTTAGTAGTTCTCGCATTGATCTGATTATCCGCGTCACAGCTGGATCGACGATGGGAAACATCTAAATAGGGCGGTTGGGTGTCATCCTCATATTTGGACCTAAGTTTAGAGTACTTTCGTTTTTTGTTCACCTTAAAAAGATTCTGGTTATCATCTCTTATATTATCATAAGATATTTGAGATCTTACATTTTCATGGCAAAATTCATCGACCGGATACTTTTCTAAACACACCTCTTCTAAAACTTGTTTGCAAAGTTCCTTGACAGAATCATGTTTTTTACAATTTTCTTTTTTACCATTACTTTTGACTGTTTGGTCATATGTCGTTGTATTTTGTAAACTAATTTTTCTGCTTTTTTTATAGCTCGTATTTGGTATTTTCATGGTCTTATCAATGATAGGGCAGGCCGTTTTCTGCCCAAGCCTAAAAAAACGACTCGTTACAGTGTTAAGTTTATCAACTCTCAATTCATTGTAATTTTCCCTGGGAACTTTTTTATTTTCGCCGTCCTTCTTAGATTTGCATCGCTGAGAGATGCACTGATTTTGAACGGCTAATTGATAATTTTTATCTAGTATCTCAGAGTATTCTTCGTTTGGTCCGATCATAGAAGAGGACGCTTTCTCGCCTTTTCTCTCGTAAGGTTTATAATGAAACGGAGGCTTAACTATACCTTGAGTTCCAAGTTCGCCTCTGAGTTTATCTAATTCGGTCCTATTTAGTGGTTTACTTGAGAACCGCTCTCCCAAATTAAGAGTTCTCGTTTTCGATTTTCTAGATATTGGTAATGAAATATCATTGTTGGCACTAATCACGTCTCTCTTTGCATGATTCAAAACTAAACGAGTTATAGATGCGCTTCTTTCGTTATAATTGCTGCATTTGAATGCATTTAACGGGTCGTGAGCGTCGGAATTGTTATGCGTAATATAATCACCATACCTACATTGATTATCATCAAATATCATGAACTCTTTCAGTATTTTATCCACGTGACTTTGTGACAATCTACTATCTGTTAAAGATCCCTTCTTAAGGTCGCTGCTAGCCGTTTCAGTATCTTCAGTATTTTCATTTGATGAAAAATCTGTAAGAGTTATCTCACATTCATCTCTAGTGTCTGATGATTCTAACTCGACTCTTGACTGTGTAGTTTGATCTTCGTGTTTGCGTCTTATGCTAGAGTCGCTTTGAAGGAACTTTTCTTTTAACGGATCAACTTTGTACGATCTAATCGCACCGTTATATCGACTAAATTTTCGTCGCAACGACTGCGAGCTGCATGCCACTTTCTTTTTGAGCTTATTGAAGGGTTCTGCGATTTTGTATCGTCCGTTCTTTTTGATCGCGTAATTCTCGATACTCGATTTGATTTCAGCACCGTTTATATGTTTTTCGACATTTATTTTATCATCATCTGTGAGTTGCTTTAATTTTTGCATTTTTTCCCTTTCTTTATTACTTTCTTGTTTTTCATTTGGAATATTACTTAACTTATAATCCGCGCTAAAGTGGTATTTCAAGAAATCGTCGGGAAGGTTTTGATTATCCACAGGGGGATGTATTACTGTTTGAATTTCTGTATACTCAAGTGTTTTATTTTGTTTTTCGGATGTGCACAAATCGTCAGTAATTTGTTTATCGATAATGTTAAGATCAAATGTGAACGGTTTGTCCTTATTTTGATTTAAGGGTATACTATTTCGTGCGTTTTTTTTAACCCTTGGTTTAGCTATTGGCGTAACGTCGTTTGTGTCAACCTGTACGCTCAGCGTATTAACACTCATTAATGAACCGTAGTTGCTTATGGATTTTTTTCTATATTCTTTCTTTGGTTTTTCATGGTATCTGGTCTTTTTTCTGGTGAAGTGATCCTCGTTGTGCCGGTTCGCTTCGAACCAGTACCGATCTAGGACGCATCCGTCCTGAAGGTCGCGTACGTATGTTTTGGAGAAGTTGCCTGGGAGACTCCGTTCTCCTAGACATTGCCTGCAGGCGGACACCGATCTCCTTGGCACCACCCTGTAAATAGAAGTTCGAGAATCCGGCCAGTCATGCTGACACATATTGGCATATCCTTGAGATGGGATCGATCTCATCGAGTGGGAAGATCTATTTCTGATGAGTAAATTGTCGGAATGGTGAGAATGATGAGAATGCTCGCGGCCGAGGTGTTTCCTACAATACATTTGTTGCCGTGAGCAAACCGGGTCAAGATGCGGTGGTTTAAACTTCGTTCTAGAAGACGAGTAAAGGCTATGTGCCTGATTGGAATGTCGAAACCCTTGGTTTTTCGGTATAAACATAACATCGCTGTAGCTGTCGCTACATCCCGCGTGATGTCCACACTCGCATGGGTACTCAGGCTCGCGCGTTGGTTTCCTCATCCTCGGATGGAATGGCTCCTTGTGGTGTGGTTCCATTAATAAAGATTCTGGAAACTCTGATCTTTTATTTTTACAAGGGTCGTGGTGTTTTCGGTGTGAGGTGCAGATCGCGGTTCTCGGTGGTTCGCACGGTGCGTACTTAAGGGCAGATTTTCTCCTCAGCTTCTGCGCATAAGGGCTACAAGTTTCTTTTTTTTCACTAGAATTATTTAGAGGCTGTCTGCAGTAAGAGTTTCTACCACAGGCTTTTGGTTCCATGACGTCGTAGGAGTCATCACAATTAGACCAGTTCTTATGATTTCGATCATGGCCGTGAATGGGTGAGTCTCTTCGTTGAAATTTGGTTGTATTACGACAGACGCTAGGTTGTACAGTCCCATTGTGATTAAAACGTTTTGATATTTTTTGTTTGTATGGTGAATATTTCACTTCGAGTTGAGATTTATTTTTTTTTCCTTTCTGTGGCCTGGCCTGATCTACGCATGCTATTGATTCTGTTTGCTTTGGGCCTAGATGTGGGTAGTTTTTCCCGGGTTTTTGCTGGGGTGACGATTTCGGCTCTTCCAAAAATATATCCTCTTCGTCTTCAATTTCGTGAATTTCAAACCATTCCACGCCAGCTGCTCGGTCACAGTGGCAGGAATCCTTCACATCCAATTCACCAACGTCCGAATATTCCTCTGCAACATCGTCTCGGTGTTTGTGATGAGGTAGTACCATTAATACGGCGTCGAGATCGCCTTCTTTTGGGTGGCGATGAGTTTGCATCACACTTTGTTTTGATACTTCCGATTTTCTATTCTTTGTTGACTGTTCTACAACGAATGTTTTACCAAATTGACGTTTATTGCGCATTTGTCCCTTTGACAGAGCATTATTTAGATCTTCGTATCTCGTACCATAAAAAGCATTGCTCAAGTTATCTTCACACAAGTCGTTTGTTCTCAAAAGCAATTCTTTATGCGGATAATCATAGTTATCTTGAATACGCGATGATTGTTTGTGTTTGCGAATGCTTTTTAACTTACCTAACTTGAGTGTTTTGATATCTTTCTGTATATTTTGACCGGCTGGCATTAATTGAACGTTTTCGTCCTGTAAAACTTTGCTCATTTCATTATCTAACACAAGGTAATAATAGTTGTCATCATTTTCCTCACTATTACACTTCACCTCGACTGAGGATGTAGTGTTTTTTTCGTTTTTCGATTTAGGCTTCTGAATATCGTACATGTCACAGCTCACTATGTTAGTATTAGGGAGTGTACCGAGAGAAGATTTATTGAATACCCTACGATAGTCAGGCATATTATTAGTTCCTTGAGAAACTTTAGTAGAAAAACCTGTTTGTTTACTTGGATGCAATTTTGTTGCATTTAATGCATCCTTGCTTGCAAGTTCTTTAGTAATATTTTTGAAATTGACTTTGTTCACAATATTTCGTTCGAGCGGACAATCCGAATCATTAAATTCTGATTCAGTAATTTTCATTTTAATCATAACTTCATTACTCAATAGTTTTTCTATTTGATTTACAACCATTTCATAAGGTTTTTCAATGCTCTTTTCATCGTCGTATAAGGATTTTTTTTTTCGTGTGTTATTATGGGTGTAGACTGTGTTGAATTCTTTTTCTTTGCAGCTTTGCTTAGTTAAATGATTATCGTTATCCATGTCTTCGCTTATGTACTTATGAGAGTCCAATATATAAATTATTTGCGCGTCTTTACAGCACTCGGTTTTAAGTTTTTGTTTAGAATTTAAACTGTTTATTCTTGGTCCAAAGTCCTTTGGGCCGTGTTTGGATTTAGTCTTGAGTAGGATAAGCTTGTGTTTTCCGTGTTGAGGTTCCGCGACAGGCGTCTCCTCATCATTTTCTTCGCCTTGACCTTCAGGTCCTGCTGCTGGAGAAGCACCCTGCCCGACAGCTCCGTCGAAGTACTCCGTGTAGACGTTTTTGTAGTATTCGTTCCTTAGCATGACTTTAGCGTACGGGCCTTCTTCTCCCTGATCCTTAGGAGCATTTCGTTTATTGGCGCCTCGATTTGGTCGCGCCCCGCCGCCGCTCGGCAGCGTTCTCTCTCGCTCTATCGCGGTTATTTGCTGTATCTCTTTGCTCGTTACCTGTTTCATTTTTATCGGGTGGACGCGAGAACGCGATCAATTTGCGGTTTAGCTCGTCAAATGCACTTTGACACTTCCATCTTATCGAGTACATTCTTATAACGGAACATTTGCCTTTATTTACTGGAATTTTGCGCTTTTTATTTATTTTTAGTAATCTATTCGGTATTTTTTACATATTTTTAAACAACTGTTACGAAAAATTTGACATTTCACTTATTTTCTTCCTTATTATTTGACACATTATTGGTTAGTTTTATATTTTGACATTATACACTTGCCACTGTCGTACAAATTACTAAAAATAGCGATTTTGATTGAAGAAAAATATAAACATTTATTATTAGCATATAATTTGAGATTGATTTTAAGATTTGTCGTATTAAATCTCACCTAGTTCACCTACCAACATGCTCACAAACTAAATCATTAAGTAGTTTCTCAATTTTTCTTCGTCATTCACTCAAAACCTAGAACAACTACTTCGGGTATTAAAAGCATTACCTTTTTTTACAAATTTTCATTTAGCTTGCAATGTTTGTATGCCGGTTTAGGTCGAATCTTGCGAGCTGAATTTGACGTGTTGGTTCAGTTACGATGACGATGCATTTTTATGATAAGCATGAACCCAGGAATAACTCCAGATGAGAGAACTCCTCGACGGTCACAGCACAGACTGACGGGTTCATATTGAAGCACTTTTTCGCAACTGGAAAACATTATTCCAATATTTTTTAACTATTAATCCTTTGATTGTTGATATAAATAACATCAGTGAATTTAAATACATTCTGTATACACATTATCGGCAAAAATAAACACGTAAATGACAAGAAGATTTGGCCATTTGTAAACGCGACGCTCTGTAAGCGTAATAAAAAAGCGGTTTTATATTAATCAGCTAAATTAATTTTACTTTAATGGATAAGGTTTTTCAAAGCGTGCTTTGCTACACGCAAATTGGTTTGCAGATAAAATAAAACAGGTAACTAAACTATGCATATTGAAATATGCCTTTCCATTTTTTTATGGATGCTTTGGAATACTATGTATAGCACAAAATAAATTTAAATAAAAGACATCGTTCATTTCAAATCGTGATCATGTGATTATTTCGTTTATTTTAGGTAACGGGTGCGAAGAGAACAATTAAGGAATACAATGAATGCTTGCTCGTTTTTTTTATTTCGTTAGGTTGGAACGCTTGAAAAGGTTTTTTTTTGTTATTCTTAAAGGTGGTTTCTCAAACTGTTTGCAGCATTCGTTACACTTGTCAATATCGCTGGGCGTTATTGAATCTGTACCCGAACCGCTGGACAAGTTCATTTTTGTGTCGCTCTGAAATGTTTTCATTGCGACGCCGCGGACCCGATGATCGCTGTCTCTCTCGAATTTGCCTTCATTTACTACCCTCTTATTTTTTGGTCGGGTAGGTGAGTGGTTGCTGTTTGTAAATCTCAAAGACAATCTATCGCACGTTTCATCGTCGTAACACAACATGCTGTCGACTCTTTTAGGCCTTTGTGGTGCCTTGGGCCTCTTGGTCGGCAGAGATACGCGTGGCATCTCAGGCATATTACGCATCTCAGGCATCTTAGGCATCTCAGGCATCTTGGGCATCTTATAGGAGTTCCCTTCCCTCATGGGAAAACTCTCTGGGGCCTTTTTTTGCTTACTCGCGTATTCCTTCGGTTTACTAGTAAACGCATCTTCAACGAACTTCCGACAGCGCGACTTGACGCATTTTAAAGTCCCAGCGTACGCGGAGCTAGGTTGCACTCCCAGGCACATTTGCGATTTCTTTTTACGTTCCCCGTGCATCTTTCCCCTTTCTTCTTCGCCGGCGTCGACTTTCTGTTCTTTCTTTTTGCCCTTCTTATCTTTCGCGTTATTTCCTTTAGGGTTGATTTCCGATTTTGACTCAGTTTGAGTTTGACTTTCGGATTTAGATACGCGCTTGGCTTTGCTGGGCGACTTGGAACCCGCTCTAAGTTCAGTGCATCTCTTTCCGCCTATTGAAGTGCCACCCTCGCTAGAAGACGACGCCGAATTGGTCTCGTGGGAGTGCGTCGCGTTTCTCCTGGCGAGTTTCTTCAGATTTTGGCGCAGTTTGCAATCAGCGCAACAGGGGTCGCATGGCGCGTTCAAATCGATTCTCGGAAGACTTTTTTCGGATTTTTTCTTCGCCAGTTCTGATTCTGCAATAGTTTCATCTTTATTCTCGTTCGTTTCGAGTTTATTCTTAGAATCCTTCGGGGCGGTTTCATCTACAGCTTGCGTCTTTTGACTATCAGTTTTTTTCGCAATATTCTCATCAGCTTTTGTGCCGCTGGCCTCCTTTGCAATGCAAGATTTCCACTTATCGATGCACGCGATGCTTGTATTGTTTTTAATTGCATCCAAACAGCTGCGGCACTGTCGCAATACCTTCTCTTTGATTGTCAACGATGGATCGGCCTTTACATCATCCGTCAATGTCACAATTTCTATTTTTCGTATTCGTTCTTCAGAAGCTGTCATTATTGGTTAGATTTTAAATATCTTAGGTTTTATTAGATCTTTGATTTTATTTCTTTAATGTTCTTGAAGATCTATGATATGCCTTTCTCTGTCTTCGGTGTATTGATCAATATTTTGCAAATCCTTTTGCATTTCGTTAAGATCATTTTTATTTTATTCGCACATATCAATTTCGCCTGTGATTTTTCCAATTATGTTCGTATTTGAACGGTGATATTAGGTCATTTGAATTTTTTGTAATAATGTAACGGCCAGGGATTTGTAAAGGGCAAGTTAGATCTGACGATTTTTTAGAAATTTCTCGACCGTTGAGAGACCGTCGACCATTATTAATTTTGTTGTAGTTATTGCGATACTCTTCGGTATTGTTTTTAAGGCAGTTATAACTATTAGTTGAAAAATATGTTTCAGATTCTGCTTTGTTACTCCATTCCTGAATTATTACGATTTAATTCATTTGTGATATCTTCATTTGAGTGCTGATATTCTCTATTTCTTCTAATGTATTGCGTGTTTGGTTCAATGATATTGTCGCTTGCATCAGAATAAGAACTGTCAATTCCAACCATAGAATTTGAGCAGGTCTCGCAGGTACACGATATAACTTTCTCGAGTGCCCAATTTGATTTTGTTTCTCAAAGTTTCCTACAAATGTTGGAATCTCAGTTGTTTGGAAACCGCTTTGTTATTATTCCCGTCGCTGTGTGAAATTTTTAAGGTTTCCAATAAGACACTATCGACTCGAACGGAATATCACTGCTCTAACGTCCACGTTAACGTCTAATCTTGCACGTTGTCCATTAACCCTGCCTTAGAAGAACTTGAAGCTATACGTCCCAACCCAAGCCTTAGGTTGGGACGTATAGCTTCAAGTTCTTCATGGCTGTGTTTATGGCTATCATAACGATAGCAATGACGAATTGTGTGTGCCACATGCAGAGAATCTGCCGCAATACCCATAGTTGGTTATTTGTTGGTTAGTCGGAGCTGTCAGCGGCGAAAATTCTCTCTTTATGGAGTAAATATCGATTTATTTTAAGAGACAATCATTTTCATATATCCGTCGACATAATTACATACTTTTACATGTGCTTTGACTTACTCGTAGTATATATTATCTATATCATACTGTAACCCGTTTATTTGGTTTTTCGTTTCGGAATTAGACTTGAGATTACCTTGGTGGTTTGGGACTTTCTCGTTGGGGTTTTCTTTACACTTACCTTCCTTTTATTGACATCTTTTACTCTTGTGGTTATGGTTGCATTGTAGGGAGTGATACAGTTCTGATAGTCAAAGCGCTAAAGGTAAGTTTTTTTGTATAGTTCTATTGCTTGAGAAAGTTTTTTCATTGCTGTCAATTTGCTTAGCAATCGTTGCGTTACAGCAATGAATTGATACTTTCCTATTTCTTTGACTCTGGTGTTCATAAAGTCTACACTTACTGAGTTGCTTTTGGCATTGTTTATGTATTTTTCCTTTGCCAATACTCGAACGGCGACTGGGCTTGAGTATTTTAATTCCTTCAAAGGGCAACTCTTTTCGTGAATTTTCAACACTTGACGTTTGAGTAATATTTTCGAACATGTCGAGTCTCAACTGTTTGCCTATAGTGTCTTCGTGTGTACCGATTTTTTTGTGGTTGCATACTTTTTCTTGCCTCATGTTGCTGTCGAAGTATTGCGGTACAACCAGGTCGTAGTTTGAATCCGACGAGATTGTATTATCGGTATTTTCCACAACCGCAGTCTTTAGATTTTTGATCTGAGTCTTTTTGAAATTGTGAGCTTTTACAAACGAGGTGTGTTTTTTTGTTAGATTTACATCATCGCTCGTTGAATGAAGATCATTGGATGTTTTAATTTTCACAGGTTTCGGCTTTAAAAGCACATCGCTCGTTTCTTTTTGCAACACTTTTTTAATTTTCTTCGAATTTTTATTTGGACATTGGTAGGTTTTTAATTTTTCACATTGACTGCACCTCTCGGGTCGAGGGTCCGTGTCTGATATACTTGAATTATATGTATTTCCCGTATCATACTCATCTATTTCATTTTGTGGGACACCGTTAGGCGATTGTAAAGAATCTTCATTATTTTTATTAGTATAAACTTTTTTTTTAGTAGGAGCATTGATTTCTATAGTCTGGTCACGACCTTCAGAATGCGAGGAATTTTCACATGATGAATTAAACTCTAAGAAAGTATTCTCCAAAGGATATAGTATCTTCGGGAAACCACTAATAGTCTCGGCGTACTTTGTTTTGCTGCTAAGCTTCTGTACAACTGAACCCTGGTATTGGTCAATATCTGCGCGGGTTTTTGTATTCTTTACGATTTGGGGATTGTACTTTTGGACCGCCATATCGATCTTCTCGGGGCGAAACGCGGAACAAACAACCATATTGGAGAAGTCACTCTTTTGAAGTTTGGGAAGCTCTGGGGTGCTCGTATGTTTGGAGGTTATTGCGAAATCATCAACCTTGTTCCGATATTTCGATCTAACGAAGTTGTAAGCGTCTCTCGTCTCTGTCTTGTGACACATTTTCTTAACATTCTCACTGCTGGTATTTCTGCCAACTCTGACCGTTTTATACGATTTTCCGCTGGTCATGTCAACAACAACAACTTCTTTATCAGCTTTCTTAACTTTCTTATAAGTGTGACCGACTTGTATATCGACATCTTTCTTCGCAGTCTTAGTATGAGTGTATTTAACAATACCCTCTCTTATTTTCTTGGACGATTCTTCAAGTGTATCAGAATCTGAAGGCACAGTGCTACCCTCTATTAAATCTACACCGCTATTAACGGGGATTGTAATTGTGGCTTTATCGCAGCGCGTTTCATCTCCACCTACTGTAGTATTTTCAGCATTCGTGACTGTATGGGCGTCTAAAATTCCATTATTTGTCATCACTCCGACTATAGTATCCAGTTTAGCTATTAACTTGTCTATGTCTCGCAGCCTTCGTGTTCCCAGATGCTGGTGCTTCTTGCTTTTACAATGTTCCGTGCCGTAAATAGATCCCGCCGATGATGAGTTCTCCGCGCATATTTTTGCACGCTTCCTTGCGTATATGACCTTCTCCCTTTCTCCCTTGTGGTGTCTAGTTTTTTTGAAATCATCCATATCATCTTTAATTATTGTTTCATTTTATTATAGTATTTTGAAAATTTTGGTGTGTGATTTAGACTTTACCGATGACAGTTAATTGACGCGTTACGTCAAATTTATTTACTTTCTTACCAGTTTCTTTAAAAGTATAAATGATCAGTGTATTTATTAATCAAAGGAAAAGTAATGTCGAAATATGCACAAGTGCATAAATAAATAATAGCATAAATATTTAATTAATATTTACAAACAATAGCTAATTTGCAATTTAACTGGGCATAGGAAATGAGTGAATTCTACACAAAGAGCATGAATCTATCCCCGGAGTGCTCAAAAGAGACAAATTTGGCACTCGCTTATACGCTCTCATTTTTTATCCAAACAGCCGAGTTGCACATATCCTTTTGCGTAAAAAGGTTAATACGAAGTGTGCGAATTATTCTATCTTGGTATTATATTTCTCGAATAAATAACAAAAGATTTATTTATAATAAAATATTACTAGCGTTAGGTGACAGTTGACTCTAATGGGCCGGTAGATGGCGATATTTTAGTTACCGACGATTAAACATAAAAATATTGAAGTTAATTTATTTCTTAAAAATTTAAATTTCCTGACTGCTCAATGCGCCAAATTTACGGACTGCAGAATATTGAGCTCAGAAGATCGCGTTACTTTTATATAAAATTGTCAATGCTCACATCGACTGCTCTGATCTCCTGGGGCTCATAGATTTGAGGGTTCCATCTAGACCTACTCGCCAGTGTGAGACATTCCATCTGTCACGGTTGAGTACGAATTATGCACAGAATTCATATATAATCGAGCATGTAAGCTTTACAACAGCATGTTAAGTGACATCGAACTATTCAACACTACCTTCACGGCATTCAAGAGAGTGTCTACTCTAGCTAATAACGGGTGTTTTTTTTAGAGGCGTGGTTTTCAATCTGGCACTACTTTTTTCGTAGTTGGTGTTTTTGACAGCTGTCACTTGATTTATGCTCAGTTTGGTTTGCCATTTCATAATGAATAGACTTACTCCTGAACAACGTTTGCAAATAGTGCAAATTTAGAAAAAATCACTCTAAAATAAAGTAAAAATCGCGTCGTGGGCCTGTGGCGTGGCCTCCAAGATCGTGCGATTTAACACCGCTGGACTATTTTTTGTGGGGTTATGTGAAGTCGCTTGTCTACGCAGATAAGCCGGACACGATTAACGCCTTGGAAGAGAATATTCGGCGCGTTATTGCTGACATACGGCCCGACTTGCTGCAAAAAGTGGTTGAAAATTGGGCCTCTCGGCTGGAATTTGTTCGAGTCAGCCGCGGCGGCCACTTACCCGAAATCATTTTTAAAACATAATGGCAAACCCTTATCTTTATAATAAAACTAAATTCTTAGCCATAACATCAAATTATATGCATTTTATCTCTTCTTGAAAACCACGTCTCTAAAAAAAACACCTTTATATAGCCCTAGAGTAGTATATTGATTTATAGTGGGTATAGCAAGAAAGATGGAAATACGTGTAAATATTTGTTTCATTAATTAAAACTTTAGTTATTTTCTGACTAGGCCGTGCTACTGCGGTCTTTCTCTAATATGCGGCTGATAACGCCACACTCTCCAACTTTGCATATACACTGAGATCATTCCAAGGTCCCAAAATTTTAAGACGGCCTTAAGTTATAAGCGGTACATTGGATTCGCTACAGCCTGACGTTACACCTCTTTTGTCTATATTGACGTAAGAGTAATTTGTATAAACTTGCTTGATTTGTATAATGAAAAAAAAACCCAGTAGGACTTCAAACGTTATAATTTGGAAAAACAAACTACAGCGCAAACATAAGTAATCAACGATTTAGGACAAAATGTTACCAATTAATAAATAAATAAATATGATGTGCGCATTTTGCCAAATCTATTTCGATGGCGCTTATTTCGAATGTATTATCTCAGAGCAAATATCAAAAACTTTCCGGTAAAGTAGTAGAAAACGGGTGGTTTCAGAACATATAGCACAAGGTGCAAACCATAGTGGAGAGTAAGGTTGTTCATATGTATTAAATACGTTTCACATGCTCATTATAACCTCAGTAGTTTTAGATACCAAAATTGTAATAAACATAGTGATAAAAAGGACGTTAAAAAGTCTTTAGTTACCGCGTTACCGGTTCAGCGTTATCTCAAATAAGATTAACAATATTGTAAAAAGCATAGTAATAAATTGATCTTTCTTTACAGTTCTATAACCCCAGATTTACGTCAATATAAGAACAAAATAGTGATGAATTGGACGTTAAACAATGTTTTTGTTCACAGGCCTTTGCATAAAAAGAGGTTTGGTGGCGAAATCGCGCGATTCAACCTGCAGACCCTCTGAGCACATCATGACCATTTCGAAGGTATTGCTGTCGAACGAGACCTTTTCCTGCTTGCTCGTGACGACTTGTACAGATTGTGTTACATGTTGGGTGATCAGGTGTTTGTTTTGCGCGTGCGCCGTCTTCTGGTGTTCGTTGAACAATCTTCTGAGTTCGAACGCATGAGCTGTGTCGCATCTGTCTGAACTCGTCTGTTCGTTGTTTAATTCACCTAGAGGTAAACTCATTGAACTTTCAGAAGAGGGTGTAGAAACGATTAATGTTTCGCTACTTGAAGGTGTATTATACGAATAATGCTGCGAGCGTTTGGAACCCTTACACGAGTAACTATCTGTGGTAGAAGATGTCCTGTCCTCGACTGAAGTCAAATTGTTGTAGAATGATGACGAACTGTTGTAGAAAACATTGTATAACTCTTTAGATTCCGAGGATGTTAATAGTTTAGGCAGCTGTTTAGAAGGCAAGGCGCGACAGAAGCTATCGCGGTATTCTACCAGCGCCGGTGCGCTGATGCTGCTGACCTGGCATCTCCTGAAACCTTTCAAGACACATTGATCTAATAGAAGATGCCTGCAGGTGATTAGTTTTTCCATGTGTGGCTGGTTTACGCCATTACGTCTTCCACACTTAACGTGTGTCGAAAATGTTTTGAACGATTTTTTCAATCGAATACCTCTCCTCGATTTCTCTGTTTCTGTGAAATTCGTCTGACTTTTATTTTTCAGAATTTTCACCGTTGGAAGCCTACGCCCTGTTGCGTCTACGATTTTGACCATCAATGGTTGTTGTTTAGATGTTTGACTACGATTTTTATACTGTTCATTAGGTTTATACTTCGTTTGCATACTATTTTTAAATCGCTCACTGCACGAAGATTTATTAGTAAGGTTGAAATTACGCACAGATATATTTGTAGGCAGACTATTTTGTCCCGACATATGACTTGAATTGTACTTATTTGTACACAAAACAGATCTTTTAGACGCGTTAGTTTTTATTCCCTTAGTATGTGTGGGGTTTGTGAAATATTTTGTATTATAATTATCAGTTCTTTTAGTGTTCATGTATTTGGAATATTCAGAATAATCTATAAAGTCTTCTGATTTATCTTGGAATGTTATCTCACAGATATCTCTTGGATTAACATTTTTACAGCCATTGCCACATTCACAATAAGTCGAATTCGAATCAGTAGTAAGCAATTTTGAGGATATCGTGTTTTCTTTAGCTTTAGCAAGATTGAAGATCCTTTCTTCTGGTTCAAACGGTATACTTTTCAATTGATTATCTATCGATGAGTTGTCTTTCAAATATTGCTTAGATTCCTCAACTATTGGTTTCGAAGCATCGTCCACATTATTCGTCATGTTATCGTTATTAATTCTGAACTGACTGATGGGTCTGTCATCTGTTTGACAGTGTTTAAAGGTTCTCTGGTGCTGGTTCTGCAACGGAGCATGTTTGTCATTGGTCAAATTAATCTCACATGCAACATTAGTACAGGACTGTGAATATTGATCTGTTAATTTATCTTTGGTGCATTTATTTATGTGCCTTTTAAACAATCCCCCAAAGTTTCTTAGGACATCTCCTCTGAGAAGGTAGCCCCTTGTCGGTGTTATATCACGCCTAGAATTTTTGTTGGATGGAAATGAACCTGTGGCAGAATGAATATTGTTTAAACACTCGCCTTTAATGTCTTTGTCGGTATTATTAAAGTAATTTTTTTGTAGTTCGCACGAAGGATGTAGGGTTCCAGAGTTTGTTGTGGCACTCGTGTTGGACGTAAACACAAATGTTTCTTTTGGGTTAAACGTTACAGAATGTTTAACATTATACGAAGAAGCCGAAGTGCTTTGGTGAGGGTTACTCACTTTTTCAGTTCCAATCGAATTTTCAGCCAGGAACTCCGTTCTCTGCATTCTTTGGCCTGTTTTCTTCGGCCGCATATCCTGGTTGGCACTGACGCCTTCTCGGATGTTACATATTTTGGCAGCTAAATATTTTTCAATATCCCTACCGCTAGCAGTTGGTGCTGGATCTACAGGAGATTCGTTGTGCTCTGGGTCACATGAGCAGGGCGGTTTTGCAGACTTGCTAACACGTTTCTTTTGGAACCTACGATCCTGCCATATCCTGGAAAGTGGTGTAACATTATTTTGAAAATGTCTGTGCTGCTTACGCTTGGAAGTTTTCTTTAAAATACTTTGCGATATTTTTGGGTCTTGTTTTGCGGCGCATGCAATTGGAGCGAGAGAGCATGCGTTGGCATTGCCGAATTGCAAGTACTTAACCAGTTCAGATGGTATAATGGTGCACTGGCTAAAACGTGTCTCTTGACCATAGTTTGGGGGAATCTTACCCCACGGGCAGCTTTTTGAAAATTCAGTTTGACGATATTCATTTTGTTCTGGATTGGGTTCTAATGGACAATCACACTTTTGATTCGATCTATGTTTTGGTATATACTGAGTGCGTGGTCTAGAATCTTCAATTTCTGTATATTTTCTAGATCCTTGTAAAATGGGATCCTGAGGTTTGAGGTTAGGATAATTGCTATAGTTTGAATTATTCGTATATTGTTCACTATCCTCGCCGCGACATGGCTTACATTGAACATTGCTTTTATCCAAGCTATTGTCCTGTTCACTATACTCATCAACTAAACATTTCGTACATTCTTCAAGATCATCAGTTGACACAGAAGCATCGTGTTTCATACGTTCTTGACCGCAGCCGATGTTCGTCGAAGTAACTTTGCCTTGGCAGGCTTCCGTCGAAATTTCGCGGACCTTCGAACAGAATAATTCCCTTAAATACGAGCAATTAGTGAGCTTCTCCAATAAATCGCTGCAAACGCAATCATCGTCAGAAGTAGTCGCCATTTTATCATCGTCTTCCGCTAACAGTACGCGCTTCAGGTACTTCATGAGACGGCAAGACGACAGCGTCTTCTTTTCAGGATCCCTTTCAGCTAGTTTTTTACATAAACAAAATGTGATACCTGAATTATCCTTCGTAGCTTTAATTTGTTTCCTGTTTAATTTATCACACGCCTTCACTCTCAACTCGTCATCGGAAATATCCTCTTCTTGTCTCGTCTCCAGCTTCTCTGGACGTTTTTTCAATTTGCAACATTGCTTGCAGTACAATCTCTCGCGTTCTCGCTCTTTCGCTCGACAGACCTGCCTCTTAGCTATTTCCGTCTCAGCCGAAGACGTATTGGTAGTAGACTCCGCGGATCTATAGTTCGTTTTTTTCCGTTCTGATAATTTGTCACATTCGCAAAAAATACTGCCTTTAGATTTATCAGTCTTCTCATTGGCCTCAGTTACGCATTGTTTGCACAAATCGCATAGAATCAGGTCTGTTTTACTTTTGGATTGAGCGCAATAGCATTCATAGTCTTCTGTTGCTTTGGGCTCATCACTTTTGTTCGTGACCATAATTTTTATAGATTTTCTTCTTTGTTCCATTTTGGGTGTCTTATTGCACATACAAGTGTCAGATGTGTTTGAACTTGCTGTTTGCTTCAGAGATGCATACTCTGGGGAGAAATCCCTATCGCTTTGGCAAGGTGGTGTCCATTTACTGATCGGTTTCAGTACTTTTCCACCACTTTGCTTACTCTTGCGTTTCTTGCAGGTGCAACCGGCGTGATGGTTTGCGTCCTTGGTTATTTCTTGCTCTTCGGCATCGACCCAGCACGGTTGACTCTCTGGTCTGGTCTCTGGCATCGGCACGCGTTGAGCAGACGCGACGTAGCAGCTGTCCAAAGAACCGCTTTCGATTCCCTTCAGCGTATCGATTGGTTTGTTGCCATCTTCCATAGGTACACGATACGGTTTGGTTTTTGGAGCAATGCCGTGCGTTTGTGTTTTAGCTCTTATCGCCACCGAGCCGTCTTCAAGTTGTCGTTGGGATGTAACCTTCGCTGTTACCCAACTTTTGCGATTTGCCGTCGATTCTAAACAAGAAAAAGGATTGTTGTCCGCATGTGGACACACATATATTGTGTCCTCTGCCAGTAATGCACACTTATAATCAACTTTACTTCTTTTGGGCATAAGTTCTTCTATTGAACTTTGTGGTTTTCTATGGCTATATTTTACAACAATCCCCTCCTTCGTGCATTGTTGGACGTCTGATGAGAAACCATAATAATCACAAAATGTTCTATGGGAATTATTAAATATTGAATTCCGTGTACCCTCTGTTGATAATGAATTGGTTTTATTTACAGCTTCTCCTGCCCTATTTGATTCTGTTGTTTTTTTATATGGATAGCGAGGAAAGTTGAGCAGTTCATCTTCTAAATCAGGTTTGTCGCTCCGCGTATTGTCCATACTTGCGATACTCAAACTGGAACAATTGGTGTCCGAGCTGTTCTTTTTATGGGAATATGTTTCACCGGCTGCTGGACTTTCTGTGATATAAACCGGTTGAAACTGGTCTCTATCAGATGAACATTTTGATGTTTCATATATTTCAAGTCTATCATCTCGTCGCGTCCTAAGTAATGCCGATTCTTGACTGGTGATATTGTAACATTTGTTTCTATCATTATGATCGATAACCTGTAATCGGCTCTCATATATACATTTTTCTGCAGAGTATAATCGATTGTTTGACCTAAACGTTTTAGTCTTGGACTGTATATTGTTTATAGATCTTGGTTTTATATTCAACACGGATGGGGTATTCTCTATTAAGACACTATCAGAATGTTTATTAAACGTATGAACTATTCCGACCACTTTTGCTGATCGACTCCTAGCGTCAAAAGCCTTATCGTATTGTAAATGTTTAGTAGCATTACATTCAAAATCTTCGTTGCTCAAGCCGGTATTAATTTGATTACGTTCATTTTGCAAAGAGATTTTGTTAGCTTTTGAATTGCTTTCTTGAATTTTTTGAACGTTTTGTTTTGAAAGAATTTTATCATTACCATTGCTTCGTTCGTTACTTCGTTGTGTTGCCTTAATATTTTTACCCGAATTATTTGGCTCATTTTCACTTGAATTACCACCGTTATATGTGGTTTTCTTGTATACGGTATCCATTATAATTATTTCTCGGTTTTTATTATGGAAGAGGGTTGTAAAACTACCCGAGTTCAATGATCGTTTGTTTATCTTTTCGTATTGCACTTTTTTCGTTATGATCTTATATTTATTATATCCTTTCAGAAGGATTCTCTTTAGAACACGTTGTTTTCTCAACTTCTGCGCTATGAAGGGTTTCGAATAGCGCTGTATGAATTTCGCCCTTGGTCTGTAAGGTCTATTGAAGAAACTTTTCACTTTGGATCCCATTTTGAACACCGTACTCGACTTAGATGATACGGTTTTGTGGAGGGACAGTGAATGCTTAGTTTTGTTCGTTCGCACTCTGAACGTGGTATCGGTGACGACGCTATAGTTTCTTATAACCCTCTCGACTTTAAAAGGTGCCTGGCAACTCTGCTTCGAACTGCGCTCTTGGCGTTCCTCGTCACCGAAGACGGAGTGCTTCCGGTGACGAGGAACGGGAAACCTCGGTCGGTTGCACGAAAACTGCCGCTGAAAGTCATTGTATCGAAAGTTTGATCTTCTGAACGCTCTACTCTTCAAGTTTATTTTTGGCACGTTCGATATTCCAGATATGAGGTCAGTTATTCTCTCGCCAATTTCACTGGGAATTTGATCTCCCTCCCCAGAATACATATTCTTTTATCGGGTCTTCAGCATTTTACAGGCGATTTAAGTGTCGATATTTTCATCGATCCTGTTTACTACATAATTTGATATACCTAATTGATACACATAACCCCTAAGTGTCAAATCGTTGACAGGTCAAATAAGACAGTTTGGATATTAATATTCTAGCTTTTGCCAGTAACAAAAAAAAAATGTTTATATTTTTTACATTAAACGAATTGTAAAATCACCTTTGCCGTCGCACGCCGGTAACGGTTATATTATCTACCCGCGCTGAATTTGAGCGCTGACCGAATTTACGACTGTTAATTTTACATAATAGAAGGTATACATATAATTTCCTACTGTCAAAAATGGTCTTGGGACAACCTGTAAAATAATATAGTTCTTCAAATTAAAAACAATTTAAATCATACAATTTTATATTATGAATGTTTACGGGCTTGGGTTTCGATATCAGAACTGGTCTTAGAACAATGTATTACCTACGTGTTACAAAAGAAATGATATAATCATCAATATTTTTAGTTTCTTTTTTTTCTCGTCGCTTTGAACCACCAGATTTCATTATGTTGCCTAAGCAGTCCTGTCATATCCTTATTAGAAGCTTCAAAATGATCTCTTTTCTCGAAATATTATTAATCACCTTCATCTATTTCATCATCTGTATATGGCCGGGTGAATTTCGTTCTGGAATTTTCATTGCGAGACTTGGCAATGAGGTGTCGCCTATGTTTAGTGTGACGTTCAATTTTGCACCCCGCGCAGTCATCAAAGCAATACCTCATGTCAGAGTATTCGATTCTATCGCCAGGGCCGACTTTTTGTTTTGTGTGATTTTTTGAATGAATCTTCTCTCTAAATATTCGAACAGTATTTCCTGAACAATCCAACCCGTATGATTCATTGGACATATCTCTAACCTTAGGACTTTTAACTTTATTACCGGAACAATCTACGCTGAATGATTTATCAGGTGAATCATTGTTCTTTGAATTATTGTCCTTATTTCTAGGATACTTTTGGCTTGGTGAATATTCGAGGGGATCTTCATTCTTTGAC
Source organism: Neomicropteryx cornuta (assembly GCA_020383195.1). Lineage (NCBI taxonomy): Eukaryota > Metazoa > Arthropoda > Insecta > Lepidoptera > Micropterigidae > Neomicropteryx > Neomicropteryx cornuta. The sequence goes on along the minus strand of JAHKQU010000020.1, from coordinate 629,335 downwards.
ATTCTAACTTTATTTCCGAAATAATCAACACCGAAAGATTCATCACGGGTAAGTGAATCATTAGACGGATTTTTACCCTTTGAAGTTTTCACTTTGTTTCCAGAACAATCCAAACCAAACGATTTCTTCAATGTTTTTTCTCCTTTCGAACGTTTCACTTTATTTTTAGGATTAGGGTCAAGTGAGTCTTCGGAATGATTTTTAATTTTTGAAATATTAACTTTATTTCCAGCGCAATCGTAGCCGAATGATACATCAAATGTTTTCTTATCTTTAGAACCTTTTACTCTTTTGTCTCTATAGTCTATGCCGAAAGATTCTGCTAACGTTTCTTTTTCTTTAACTTTATTTTTGGAACAATCATATTTGTTCGATAGTTTTCTACTCTTAGAAGTTTTAACTTTGTTTCCCGAACAATCTAATCCAAAAAATTCATTTTTCTGCAAAGGTTTACTTTTATTAACAGAATAATCATTATCCAAATATTCGTTCGACGGTTCTTTAGACATTGAACTTTTACCTGTGTGTCCTGATAAATAATCATTAGATGATTTGTGTGATATATTTTTAGGTCTTGACATTTTTACTTTGTTTCCAGAACAATCTAATTCAGTTAAACTATCGGTTATCTTTTTGACCTTTGACTTTTTTACTTTAATCTTTGAACTATCATATTTATCTGATAGTTTTTTATTTTTAAGATGTTTAACTTTGTTTCCCGAACAATCGAATTCAAAAATTTCACTTTTCTGTAAAGGTTTACTTTTATTATCAGAATAATCATTATCCAAAGATTCTTTCGACGGTTCTTTAGTCATTGAACTTTTAACTGTGTGTCCTGATAAATAATCGTTAGATGATTTGTGGGATATATTTTTAGGTCTTGACATTTTTATTTTGTTTCCAGAACAATCTAATTCAATTAAAGTATCGTTTATCTTTTTGACCTTTGAATTTTTTACTTTATTCCCCGAGCAATCTAATCGAAATGATTCATCAGAAATAACTTTTCTCTGTGAACTTTTAAAATCATTTCCCGCTCCATTCCATATACCTAAAGGCTTTGATTGATTTTTAGAATCATGTTTAAATTTAGTTTTAGGTTGTTTTTTGCTAGAAACATCAGATTTAATTTTATTGCCAGCGCAGTCATCGATCTTCTCGTCTGTACCTTTATTATCGCCCTTTATATTATTTTCTGCACGACCAATGGTGTTACGTGAACGACCTGCGTTTTTTTTATTTTGCCCTTTCAATAAATGTTTCCTCTCCGCACAGTCTACTAAGCTCGAGGATTCATACGATATTTTAGATCTTTCTCGAGAACTTTTACGTTCAAACTCAGATTTATCTTTTTTTACTTTTTTGTCGTCAGTAAAACTAGACGTACCAGATTTCCACCGTGAACTTTTTTTACCTACAGCAGAATTTGCACTTTGATCTGTTGTATTACCAGGGCAATCGTACTTAGCACATGTAGCCAACATATTGTTCGATTTTTCTTTATGTTTGCTGGAACTAATCTTTCCACCTTTTTTGGTGAGTTGCTTTTGATCTGTGCTTGCTATGGATTCATATTTTCTTTTATTTTTTATGTTCGTGTTTTGCACGTTATTTGAAGAATTACTACTATTTTCGGATATTTCAACTGAAGGTAATTCTAATAAACGCACGTTCTTTTTGTAACCCTCATCAGATTCTTTGGAAGTTCTGGAATTTTGTTTAGTATCTGACCCCAAGTTTGTCTTTTTATTGGGTTCATCGTCGCCAGAGTATTTTTGCCTTACTGACATTCTGGTTTTAGGATGCTTTTGTTTACAATTTTCTTTACTGCAATCTTTGCCACCACAGCCATCATTAAAAATGAACTCTTGTTCCATGGAGTTATTTTTTTTTGCTCGCCTTGATTTGTGTTTCTTAATTTCCTCCGAGTCCGAATTGTCATCTTCATTATAATCACCGTAAGATATATTTCTTTTCGATTTATGTTTCATTCTTTTTTCAGAGTCAGATATATGAGTTCGCTTGCAATCATTGCCAGTTACATCTTTGTCAGACCTTTCATATATATTTTCCTTCCTTCTTTCTTTTAAGTTCGTATCGTCGGGCATTTGTTCCTGTTTTATTCTCTCCGTGTGTTTGGTGTCTACTCTAGTGTCTACTTTATATTTTTCTGGCTTTTCTCTATTTTTAATTTTGACTTCATTTTCGTCTGACGACGAAATTGCGTTAATTTTCTTTTTCCTGTGGTGTCTCGACCGCTTCGAATTGTTAGTTTCACTTCTTCCGGTCTCTTTTGTCGTACACTTCGCCCGTTCCGAGCAGGTACAGGGTTTTTCAGAAGTTGACAAACCCAATGACTCCCGGATTTTTTTTCTTATAAAGGAGCAATTTATAGTAATTAACGATTTATTACCGCAGGCTGGTACATCGTGCACGTCGGCGCAATCCAAATATAAAAGCCCGCCATCATCGGATAAATTGAGACCGTGTGTTTGGATTCGTTCATTGCAAGTTGCTCGCAAAATAACTGAAGAATGATTATTCAGAGAGATGTGCTTTAGGTTGTTACCTTTTAGGTTATTGCTATTTCTGGAATATTTACCTTTTATTTCTTTTGCTATATTCATTATCAACTTTTCTATTATTTCAACAGAACCGCACCCATCACAATTGTAAAGAGATGATGTAAGTTTATCATCACTTTCACTTGTTAAATCAATTGCATTCCCTCTATTTTCAGTAGAAGCCATTACGCATTCATCACACGATTCCACAATATTTATTAATTGACTCTTAGTACTTTTTTTTTCAAAACTAATATTTTTATCGCAATCAAGGACAGCTTTGTCTAAATCATGTTGTGATTTTCTTAAAGTTTTTTTCTTCGTACCAGTTTTTTTTTCGTGGGTATTATTAATTGAAGAATGATTAAAACCAACCACATTAACATCCGTCGAATTATCTAAACGATTTGATGTGTTGTTTGGATATTTTTTAGTGGTTTCAAGTACTTTACGCTTTTTCTCTAACATTTTTGGCATCGCCCATATTTCTCCGGATTCTGCATGACATGTCAAAGATGATGATCTCTTTTTATCGAGCGTTCTAAAACGCGGCGCGTTCTTTGGCGTTAGAGAAATAAAACTGGAGTTTTCCTGTTTTACACTGGAAGTGTCATCGTTGCGTTCTTTTTTATTTCTTCTAAAAACCTTTGCAGAACTAAATAAAACGTCTATTTCTTTATTTTCATTTTGATTTTGTTGCAAACTCTTATTACCACACTCATCAGCAGTTAGTGCATATGTGTGATCACCGGGAACTTTGTTTTTAATACGTTTTGGTAATTTATTTCCATTTCTTTTATATTTGACATCCAAATTAGTCGTAGGTTTATCCAGATTAATTCCTACCAGTTCCTCAGACTTCATGCTAACAATTGTCTTTATTATTATCATGACAGCACTGGTTATGAATTGTTTATGCCAAAAGCATAACTTTTTTTCCTTAATGCCATCCTTCAAGATTCTCAAGACATTCTCAATAATGATAGATTGATACTTTGTAATATCGCAATTTTCATATTGAAATTTGCTCGTTACATTCTTGGAGCGCGAAATGACACGATCAGAATTGTAGTCATGATCACTTGATTTTTCTTCGACACTTTCGGCAATTTTTAATTCTTTAGCAATACTTGATTTTATCCTTAGAAAGGTGTTCGATTTTTTTGATATTTGTCCCATTTTAGATACAACTTTGTAAACGTCATTTCGGTTGTAATCTTGAACACCACCTTTCTGAGATTTTAACATATGATCTAAAAGGAATTTTTCATTGGTATCGATATTTTTTAATTCTTTATCGTATATAGATTTACTTTTATTTGATAGGTCATTAAAAGTAAGGTTTTCTGTCCTATTGAATTTACGCTGTTTAATTACATCCTTTGGGTATTTCGAGTTTTTGACATATTTTTGATAATATTTTTTAGTTTTCTCTTGCATTTTTTTATCGTTTATGTGTTTATTGATCGTCTTATACAGATAATCTTGAATAAGCGACGTGCTAACGGATTTAACATCAATATTAGAATTATTACTATAAAGCGTTGATCCTTTTGCACTGACATTATCATGACCTCGACCTGTGTAGACGTTCATTGATTTTCTTGGAATCAATTTAGATTTTATTTCATTTGTCAGAGTGACAAATTGTACAGGGCCTTCACTGCGATGTATCGATTGAAGACATTTACTTTGCCTGCATGCGTTGAAAAAGCGCTGTCTGTATTTATTGGCTACATATTTGCTTCGATGCACTTGAAATCTATTTTTTTGAGACGATCCAAAATTGTTTTGATCCAGAACGTAATATCTCCTGTAGAATCCTCTGCGGTTTCTCCGCCTCAGAATAGCTGGGATTCTTTTATTCTTGTTGATTAGTGATAATAGGTGAAGTTTATTTTTGTTAATGTCTATGTTACTGATTCCATCAACCGCATCTTTATCTAAAACTTTATTTAATAAAGGTTTCTTAAATTTTGGACATTGTTCCGATGTAACATTTGCAATAATCTCTAAACTATTAGTGATGGACGTCGCTTTACTGACAATCGTTTTATTAGCTTCATGTTCAATCATTTTATCGTACTTTTTCGTTTTGATATTATTTCTCGTACGGTTATTTGAGTTAAATTTATTATGATACCGGCATCTTTTTATACAGCAGTCTGTTGCGTTTTGATTTCCGTTTATTTTGACTTCTTTTTTTGATGTATTCACCGTGGATGGATCTTGATTGCGATAATCTGGCTCTAAAGTAATAATGCTACCACAAATCTTTTCTCTACGAACGTTCACTGTTTTCTGGGAATCATTATTTGTCATCTCATTAATGGCAGGTTTTGGACAATGCTTTACTGTTGGATCTTGGAGGGTTTGTGTTTTCGCTGAAAATTATAGAAATAACTTAGAGTAATTATGCAATATTCTATCTATATATATACGAAACATTGCCTTTGCATTAACTATAGTTTATAGTTTTTAAAATAAATCGAATTATTTGTGAATACAAAATTTGGTCATCTCTAAAATTGAATATTTTTGTATGTAAATTCGTCCGTGAGGGTATAATTCTATTTTGGTCACAAAGTATAGATCTCGAATAGGTGTCCGAAATATTTTAGTACTGACATTTACATGGACACATTAAAATATATCCTACTCATCTTGATCATTAAATGTTGATTTTTGTTGATCTAAGGTAGATTTTTATGGATAAAGGAGCGAGGTGTGCGATTACCTTTGTGCAATATGTAATCGATAATTGTCCTCGACTTAGCAGGGCACCTGTGGATTGAGGGCTTCTTGAATTTCTTCTGCTCCGTGTTGAAGATGACAGAGCATCCCCTGGACACTGTGGGCGTGCGAGAGCCCACCTGGACACTGCACATTCCCACGGACCTCTCTCCTCCTCGACCCCTCCGAGGGCTGGTCGAGTTCCTGCCGCCGCATCTCCACGGCAGGTGTACGCGCGGGATCGTCGTCTTTCGCCCAGGATCGTCCGTCCGTCCGCTGGCGGTGCTCGACCCGTCGGACGGGGACTTCCTCGGGCAGTCGCGTCTCTTGGACCTCGCGTCGAGCTCCGCCATCACCCTGCGCAGGTCCGTCTCCAAGCGCTGTCTGCGGCATTCGAGACAACCCACGCTGTAGGTTCTGCACTCCAATTGGTCCATTCTCGTCTACGATCCTCTTACTGATTTGGTGAGGGAATTTATCGAGTGGTTACCTTTAACTCATTTAGTGATCATTGTTTTTGCGTTTTTTTTATTTATAAGCATCGTTTTTGTTTTAAAAGCACATAACATTAAATTTTGATGAAAGGCCGAGATGTGTGTGTCAATTTGGTTAGGTTTATGTCACGTTTTTAAAGGGCTACGAGAAATATGTATGCCAGTAATATTCTAAAAAACAGCTTATTTAATATTAGAGTTAACTTAACTCTTTGTATTGTTTAAATATAGGACTCGAAGTTTTATGTAAATAATATCAAGAAACATAAATGGCGTTAATAGTAAAATAAAAGTATATTTTAATACATTCAGCTCCGTACGTCAAACGCGCGGATCGTTGACCGAGCAATTCAGTATGGTCGCAAAGAATTTTGTAAACGAAATCTATAAATCTGATATCTCTATAAAGATATCTCTCTAAAGATATCTCTCTAAAGATAAATAACTGTGATGTAGGTAAAAAGAAATAATTTAAAAGCAACTTCATAACATACTCGGGTATATTTTTTCAAGCGTCATTAGTATGTATTTTACGATATGTTTATTTTAAAAGTATTCTAATTCTATGTACTACAATTACTTGTTTAATGTAATAAATAAAAATAGCTACAATAAAAAAAATAGTAATTAAAAGGATTTGTTCATAAAAAATCCTCAGTTATTATATAAAAATAATAAATTTTGATCTATATTATGTGGAAAAATTAAATAAAAATGCAATTTAAACGATAACAGTTTAACTCTCAAAATTATGTCCCCGTCAGTACTGTAGCAAACATTTGGTAAAAATGGGAGGTTTTTTTTTTGAAATTATTTAAATGGTTGTTTCCTCGCGGTTTGGGTGGACGTTTGGCGGTATTTCAGGTTGCAGCCGACGCCCGCTTCTGCAAATCTACACCCCTTGACCGCGGTCGTTGGCCACGCGGCCGCTTCTACCCGAAGGTTCCTGCAGGACACGTGCTTGGCGCACCGCTCGTTCGTCGAACCCCAACAACAGCCCCTTGATACTTGATACTCCTCCATCGACGAACTTGATACTCCGCCGTTGTCGAAGATCCAGGGGAATCGCTGACCGGATCTGTCCGGCTCGGGACAGTGAGAGTTCGAGTACGGATTGACGATAGTGCACGCGATGGCATCGGAGACCTTTCCACTGCAGCATACGCTGGTCTCGCAAGGCGGGGCCTCGCGAACTGATCGCGTCGAATGACACTGAGGGTAGTAGTACGTGAGGTTCTCGCCCGCGTTCCGCCGCGTGCTGCAGAAGAACTTCTTGCACCTGGCGATGATCTCGCTGTCGCCCGCGGCGCGCGTTTGTTTTAAGATCTTGCTCATCAGCGACGGCACGTTCACAGCATCCGAAGACACATTCGGGCATTCGGGATCGTCCGGCATCAGTTCGCAGATCACGATCTCCGCTTCGTTATTGTCCTCGCAGGAGCAGTTGTTGTCCTTTCCCTCATTTATCTGCTTTCCAGTCCCGCAGCCCTTTTCGAACATGATGCCGGCCAGGTCTCTGAAGAACGACTGTATCGTGCAGCCCTCGTTCTCCGCGGTTCCCTTCGCTCTGAGCCTGTCCTGGCACGCCAGCGGGCACCTCGACTTCTTCTTAATTTTCTTCTTTTTTGGCCTATTTTTTTCTTTCGACTCATCCTTCGACTTGCACTTCGATATGAGCTTCAATTCTGCATCAGAATCTGACTCAGATTCCAGCTTAGATGCTTCCTCCAGTGATGTTTCCGCCACGGGCTTTTTGTGACAAACTTTAAGTGTCTTTCTTAAATCTTTACGTTTTTTTAGAGGTTTTTCCGATATTAGGGGTTTAACCGAAGTTTCACTATCGCATTCACAATAAAATAATTCTTCAGCATTGTCTATTTCATCTTTTTCATGCTTTCCTTTCAGTTTAATATTTTTTTTTGATTCGATTTTGTCTTCCTTTTCAATTTTTTGCTTATTGCCCTCACATATACATATTCCAGTTTTAATAGTATGTGTGGAATCACGTTTAACAAGTGTACGAGTATGGGTATTTTTGTCATTTTCGATGGTAGTATTGATATCTTCACATCTTGACTTCTTTCGAATTGATGCATCCGTTTCCTTGTTTTTACATTTGCAAAATTCGCTGCCCACATCGGATACAGATTCACGATGAGAACATTCGTCAACATCTTTATCTGGAGTTTTACATTTTTTTGATTTTAGTTTCCTCACCATGTCTTTGAGTATCGAAACCAAGTTATCTTTCCTAATACACGACGAATCATTTTGGAGCTCAGTTAAATATTCATTAACATCCACGCAGTCCGAATCATAACCCTCTACTGTGTCTAACGCTTCGTTGACATTATCACACGGTGGATTTAGGACATCAGCACCAGTAGTGAGATATTCATCTGAGAGTTGTTCAATATTTGGAGAGATTATCATAGCTGTGGAATTAGTACCCTTTATCTGACCCTTGGTCACTGTTGAGGCATTGCCAAGGTTTCTAATTACTTCACACTTTGAAGGGTTGTCATTACGACCACTTAATAATATTATATGACTAATCTTGCCTCCTTTATTGTTGGGTAACAACAAGTCGAGCTTTGGTATTATAATTTCGATGCTTTCCCCCGTATCCGAAGTCAGCCCGAGAGATGTATCCGACGCAGTTGCTTGAACGTACTGATTGCTCGTGGTTGAATTACTGTATGATGCCGATGATTGCGGTAAAACACGAGTTGGCAACTGGCAAGGATTTTCCACGGTGCACGGTTTTGGTGATGATGGTTTCAAATCGGATGGTACGTCACACGGAAGACGTTGTGATTGGTCGCAGGACGGTAGTGTGCACGCGGGTTTGACAATACACGGTTTCATCGTAGATGGTAGGTTGGACGTCTGTTGTTTTGCGGTAGGTTTTACATGGCATGGTACTTTCGACGGTCGATTATACGATTTCGGAAATTTGGCTGTTAACTGTCTTGGACAGTTGGATACTTTGGACGAACGATCTGTGTCTGTTGAGTAGCTGTGACAGTCACTGGAACATCCTCGACTAACTTGTGTTCCTCTGTTATCAATAGTACCGGTGCATTTCTCACAAAGGTCTGTGTTCAAAGGTCGCTGGTTACAAACATCGCTTGAACACATATCTACGCACTTATTAGAAGACGTGGAACTTGTCAGGACCTGAGAGCTGACATTGTTATCTAAGTGAGAGTTGCTTATGCATTTATCTATTCCTTTATAAGAATGGTCGCTTCTTAGATCCATCTGGGTTCCGGTTTCTGATATCGGATAGGATATTGATGACATCTCTCTTTCCAACTCCTGATCTTTCACTAATGTTGAAGCAGCGGCGAATGATATTTTTTTAATGGGATTATCTCGCGATGGTGTAACAACAGCTTTATATTTCTTCGCACCAGCGTCTTTAAGTATTCCACAACTGTTCGAAAAATCTTGCCTCGTGTGCTTGGGCCTTAAATATTTACAAGGAGTATTTTCGCTAATATTAATAGATGATTTCGATTGTAAGCACGGTGGATTTTTGCCCTCGTGCATGGGAAGTTTACGACCAATATTTTCACATACAGCTCTTTTAATATCATCAAAGTACTTTCTATCCATAGCTGCTATAATTCCAGAACCTTTTTCTGGTTGAAAATCTAACATGTTAGCAATCTCTACGCGGTCGATTAACTTAGTTATGTTATGTTTTTGAGGTTTGGAATAATATATATGTTCATTATTTTCACTAAAATCAACAGAGGAATTGCTCGATTCAAATTCGTCTACCACTTCATAACCACATCCTTTTAATTTTTCTGATATTTCTAAATTACTTAATGAACTCGTAGAGTTTTCATTTGATTTATTATTTGTTTTTAAATAATCTCTCCTGCTGACAGATACTGGTGAGGTATAAGTAAGTATATTTCGACATTTTGTGTAATACTTTGAATCGATTTCGGTTAGATCGGATAAACTTTCTCTATTCCTCGCGGTCGCTTCAGAATGCAGACTCTCAAATTTAGTTTCAGATTTTAGGGAGGCTGGGTGATTTGCAACTATCTGTGATGAGAGTTTTTTCGACACTTTGCCGGACATTGTCTTATCTGAAGTGACATCTTTGTATCCGAACACAATGTCTGAATCCTCTGATTGCTTAAAATTTTCCTGTTTTTTAAGATAGTCACTTCGCGACAACATATCAGTACTACCGTTACCTGTTATATTGTTTGTATATTTATTTATCGGAGATGAACTTAAGAGGAAGGCATTGCGTTCGGTTCTATCTTTGTTTTGATCACAAACGATGTTTCTACCTTCTAAAAATGCGATATATAGGACTTTTGAATGTTTACATTCACTGAAAGCATCTAAGGTCTTTAGCAATCTTTTGGAGGTTGACTTTTGAAAATTTAGCATTTTCCTGAACCTGAAAATATTGAATTTATTTACTGACAGCAGACACACATCGTCTCCGACCAATTGATGCACTAAAGCGTCTGATGATTGCTCCTCGCAGTTGACTTTTTCGTCGCTCGCCGTTTTGCGCAGATCATTTTCGACGCAACTTTTCGCAGTGCACACTTTCCGCACGCATATCGCCAGCGTTGATTCGGGTATCGCGCGCGAATTGACATATTTGCAAAAATGCGGGTAGCCCGTGACGGAGTACCTCGGGCCGAGCTGCGATCGCAGGTGTCTGATTTTATCGCGCGTCGCTTTACGAATCATCTTCTTCTCGCCGATTTCCAGATGCGGATTTGCAGTTTCCACCGTGGGTTCATTCCCTTTGGCAGTTGAACCTGTCGTTTCCTCCGTGCGTTCATTCCCTTCACCTGCATCTGCGTTTTTGTTAAATCTACCGTCAATGGCGCCTTCCGGTAATGTCGGATCGATAAAATCATCTTTCAAATCAACGTTGAAGCAAATGTATTCTTGATTGTACACGATATTGGTTTTATTTCGTCCCTTCATAGAACTGTTCGGATTTCTAAGTAAATTGGTGTCTTTTTGACTATACGAATTGAAACATTTGGTACAGTGGTTTAAATTATTGCTGTTGACACTAGTTTTTCTTCTTTTAAAGGTTTTAATCACTTTCCTTGTTCGGGAATATTCGTGATGGCTAAATGCGTATATCTCTTGAACTCCGCTGTCATATCTTGGCCTGGAATCGGGGTTACCGTAGCAATATCCATTGACATTTCGACAGGTTTCGAACATATTTCGGTTGAGTTCATTTATAGCATCCTGACATTTTCTAAATATGCCATCCATTATTTTTTACTACATTAATGAAGAGTTTACATATATTTACATTTTTATTGCGTACTCTGAATTGCAAAATTTATAAAGAAATCACACTGACATTTAGATAGGACAGATGCATTTTTAAAATTGTATACGGCGCGTGGGAAATATTTCGATTTTGTGGCAGTGAGTTTTTTTTTGCTGCGATGCAACAAAGTGCCGTAAGCGGTCGCAACGGGGAGTAAAACGAGTCCTCTACCGTGACGGAGTTGCGAGTCAAACAAGGATGAATATGACTAGCAATTATCCATAATAAAAGATGAACATCCCTTTCAGGCCTAAATGGTTGGTGCTATCAAAAAAGTTTACTTACATAAGTTTTAGACCCTTATCTGAGGAATAATATAAAATTTAAATTAATTCGATATCTTATATACTAAGAAAGTTATAGCAATATTTCACTTTTTTCTACAAACCCCCCTCATTCCCGCCCCCCCCGGTCCGATTTTGACCATTAACGAACTTGACCGAGATTTTGTGCCCTTAAATTTTATGTATCGATTTGAAGGTGATTGGGGGAGAATTACGGCAGATCCACAAGAAAGGGAAGTCATGACATTCAAAAAGTATAGGAGGAGGGTTCTACGGTCAGCGGTCGCACCGTACACACAGATATCTCATAGGCGGACATTGTACGAACCTTTCGTCGCATTTGCAGTGCATGAGCGTGTTGAGGCGCCAGTTGAACAGGCCGTGGCGACTCTGCATGGACCCTATCCAGTAGGGGCAGCGAGTGTCGTGCTGCCGGCAGCAGCGGTCGGCGCGCGCGTGGCCGCCCAGCTGCGAGTAGCGCGTCGCCGAGTAGCCCTTGCCGCACCAGCGCGTGCCGGGCACCCGCAGGGCGTCACCGGCCGAGCGCCGCAGGCGACCGCGCCGCCTGTACGGGCAACGGCACAGCGGCCTTCAGTGTGTGTTTGCAGTGCTTATCGAGACGGCAAATATTATAATATTTCTACGTGAATCGCTGATTTCGAAAACCCTACAAGCGTAGGGCACAGCGTAGGGTACAGTAGGCAAATCTTTCGATGCGAGAATGTTATTTTGTGTAAATTTTTATTTATCTATTTTTGACGGTAATCTTAAGCATTAATTTACAATATATGCAAAGTTCTACTTAACTGAGCAATGCCCGTCCCAAGCATTTTATTTATTTATTTATTTTTTACAGTAATTTAAATATTAACTTACAATATATGCAAAGTTCTATTTAACTGAGCAATGCGTATCCTAAGATATGCATGGTAGCATTTTATTTATTTTTGACAGTAATTTTAACGTGTACAAATACGTCATTAGCTAGTGTTATTTGCCTTAATTCCTGTAAAATGTAATGTTAGTAACAGTTGAAAATGAGACTTGACATTACTACATTGACAGACTATTGAAAAAGAAACATTTGAAATCATACAAAATTCTCAGCTCGAAACTCATTCTGTCAATCAACTGTCAATAGTATGAACGTTTTATTTATTAAATTTAATTTATTTGTAACACATATTATAGATAATTATTAGCTTTCTGCACTCTTATCTATATAAACTTCAACTATGCTAAATATCACATTCCTCCGTGCGCGCAATATGCTTAAAAACGGGTACAAAATTTTCTCTTCGCGTAATAATATATAGATTCTATAAACAAATATATACCTATATGTGTAGATTGTACCAGGTTAATTCTCTAATATAATATAATTTAATATAACGCTTTAATGTATTTTTCTGCCTGTTATATCTTATATTTCATATTTTTGTATATTCAAGATGAAACGTTCGTCTATTTTCAGTTGACAACTAGTCAAAAAATAAAAACAAACTGCCTTCTTTAGGACAGATATTTATTTATTTATTACTATATTTATTACAAAATGACGAAATTATCTTGAGTGATACAATTAAATGCGCACTGAATGCCATTCCAAGAAATTTTAATACTTTTGAATGTGGATTAATGCATTTACAATGCGAATTTGAAGTCACTAGGTGAAAGGCTGCATTCACTGTTACTAACATATTTTTTTTCAACTATTGCTAACATTAAATTTTAAATTTCATAGATATTGCACAGAATTAAGGCAAACAGCACACGCTAATGACGCATTTGTGTGTGAAGTAAACAACAAAATTAAAAAAATGTATAGCAATGATATAGAGGTATAATTATGAACCTAAATAATCTTAAACTTAAAAGTTTAATGAATTACGGTCGAATTTCGACCACTGTGCGACCAAAAGTAACTAAAAATACGCGTGGTTTAAGTTATCGTTGGACGAGACGTGTCAATTTAAGTCGAATACTATGTAATATCTAACCAGAATATCTAACCAGAGTTTCTATCCACCCAAAATATCGATTTTGTTGGTCAACCGGTTTTTAAAGACTGAATGCAACGGTTAAAATATATTTCTAAATAATAAAAATAAAGACTTCATTACCGCTCGTCGATGTCTCTTGCATAGCAAACGAAAAAAATTGTCACCGGCTATTTTTTCGCCTGTTCAAGTAACAAAATCATGCAACGCTTATGCGTTGCTAAAAAAAAATTAAGAATGGCTATGATACCCTGTAGCTATCATATAATATCAGCTGCATCTATAGGTTATTTAGTAGTAGTAAATGATTTAATCAGGACCTAACCTGTGGTTCCAACTTATGATGGGTTGCTTCATTGCCTCTCCCCACTTGTACCTGCGGCACTTTTAGCTCATTCGATGTGCGTATTGGATGGCTATTGAGGCGACACTGGGTTATATTTTAGGACTGAATAGATTTAAATAAAAAAAAAAAATAAATGACATCATGACATTCTTTCAAACCATCATAAATTTTAACCCGAATTTATTTTTTGTAAATATCGACGCGCGGCTAATAATGAAACAACGCGGATATAATATTACAATTTATGATTATTGTAATGTGGCACTGAACATTCTTTTACGTGTTTCTATTTGCGCACGTTCCAACAGCCGTTCTGTCATATTTTTGAAAATCGAATATGATAGTGGCGCTTTCTATCGAACTGTCAATGTTTTACTTATTAGTATCAAAAATTTGGTACTAATTTGGTGCAGATTCGGACAAGAGTCCACCTTTACTGGGTGAATGTGGACTCCTTATCTACAAATGTTACCAGCTTCTAGGCAACCACCTCCTCAAGCCAGAAGAGATTAGAACCATAGCACCCAGTACGGCACTAGAGGGCGAACTATAAGTGGATTTAAAAGTACAATAGTACTGCGCGGGACACGGTACACGGGGGGGCAAACCCTCACATCCATTACATTACATAACATATCTATCTATATTATCCGACCAGCCTCCGATGTGATCTAAACGGCTATGGTTATTTTTCAAGAGCATCAATCTACACACAAAAAACAACTCTTTTGCCTACGCACTTTGAGTTCAAAGTTGCAACAGATGGACAAAGGACGGAGATAGTAGCTTTTTATACATGAATTGACCATAAATCGTAATATTTGACTCGACTGTGGATGTCAGCTGATACCTGACAGAGCCGGCGAAACGTCAGACGGATGCTCCGTTCGTGTCGCACTCGCGCGCGCTACAGTTATTGCTGGCTCTTTCTATCCGCACTTGCTGCAAAGCAATGATTGTGGAATTCGGTTGCCTTTACAGGTTATGGGGAACGATGATGCCTCGCACGAACCACACGTTTTTGCTAGCTTCTGCAAAATGCTACGAGCGAGATGCTGGTGCTAGGACTGACCATTTACAGTAGAGTCAGAGGGGGAATGGTTTTTGGAAGGGTCATAGACCAAGGATATTTGAGGTAAAGGTGTGGTTTATACGACACATACAAACCTCACTATTTAACAACATTCAACGGAACATGTATGACATACAAGGTAGTTGAATATTGGTAGACGCAGGCAGGTGTGAGTTATGTTGAGAGATATCTCAACTAAAGATACCGGTAAATGGTCGGCGAAGACTACGAGTATAACAATTAACATTAGTAACAATTGGTAATTTCCCAAGTTCTCGAATGGAAACGCGTCATAAAGATGGCGATGAAACGGGAAAATTTGAGGCTCCGGGAGTTTTAGGGAGAACCGAGTTATCAACGGAAAAAAACTACACGGAAGATGACATTTTTCACATCGCACTATCTGTCAGTGGTTTGTTGGTGGAATGCCTGTACTAGTTTTATCAAACATGTTGTGACGTTTAAACTGTCATAATGCAAACGAGTTTTATACCTTGAAGACGCTCACCGCGAAGCTAGCAATCACCGCTAGGGAGCGCACCCCAAGTAAGCACATGTATCGTCTGCAATTGTAAATAGGTAAAAGTTGACTCTTCAGCAGGTAGATGGCGGTATTGTAGATATCGCGTGAACCAATTACACCCCTCTCTAACGGTTACGCCAGCTCACCCCAGAGCATGAGATGGCATCGCAGGTTATTACCAGTTTGCGCTGAAGGTAAATGCGTTGCAAAATTCGGTAAGGTGGCTCGAGAACTGTTTCTAGCTTCATGGTTTTTAGACACTATCACAATGGATCTAGTCGAATCCACTCCACTCCAGAGTTTTGAGCTCAGAAGATCGCGTTGCTTTTATAAACAACTGTCAATGGTCACATCTCTGGGGCCCGTAGATTTCCGGTTTCCATCTAGACCAGAGGTTCCCAAAGTGGTACATACGGACCTCCGGGGGTCTCTGACAGGAAGAAAAAAATGATTCCACTATATAAAAAACCTATCACAGTGTGGGAATCCTGGAGGAGCGGGACCACGAAGGATAAAAAATACTGGGCTAGGGATGCACGGGGGTAATAAGTTTGGGAAACATTGATCTAGACCCACTCGCCAGTGTGAGGCATTCCATCTGTCACGGTTGGGTACGGATTATGCGTAGAATCGAGAATGTAAGCTTTACAACAGCACGTTGAGCACCATCAATATAGTCAACGCTACCTTCCCGAAATTCAAGAGAGTGTCTACTCTAACTCTAACCCTAGACTAGGTAAAATCTAGTTTAGGTAAAATCAATTATTTTGGAAGAGTTATTGTATATTCCCCAACCTCTCCTCCTCCTTAGTATTCGCAGAAACAACTATTGGAAAAATGTACCCATTTATAGAATGTGTTCAGCCTTAAGTTTAAAATACCCAGTAATTGATATATTCAATGTTAACCTAGTGGCGTTCAAAAAACTTAGCAATGACCAAACTTTAACATTATATGTCCCTTCTCTTTTCTCTACCTTCCCTTCTCTTTCTTTATTTATTATTTATTAGCTGTTCTTTCCTTAAATTAATAAATTCCTCGTCATTGGAGCTTGGCAGATTGGTATCTGCAGGACTTGTTTGTTTTTCGGACCTTCTATGTCAGCGCGACGATAGTCTGGTAGCAGTAGATGGTTATCTCTCGAAGGTGAGGATAAAGATGGAGTTCAGATCAGCGTCATCAAGTAGTTTATTGAGTTTTACACACTTATCCTAACCAATTTCTGATTCAGTAGGAATACAAATACAAATTAATAAATGTCCGGTAATAGCTTCGACTCGATAAGAGTATGTTAGTTTGACTACCTAGGAAGGTGTCTATTTCGGGAGTTCCACCTTCGATTATGATACAGGAATTTATAACTCGTCTCAGGACGGTCTAATTTGTCAATAGACAACTTCCAATTAAACTGGGCATGAGAACTGTATATATGGCAGGTGTGCACGGTCTCATGGCACACATGTAGGGCGATCGAA
>JAHKQU010000020.1:0-10000 GCA_020383195.1 Neomicropteryx cornuta | reverse complement strand
AGTACATCTGGCAGTCGAGTGTCCGAAGCCTGAGCATTTATAACACTGCAGGACTGGTGTTAGGTCTTGTGCGTGGACTCGCATGTATCCGATGTTCACCCGGCCCATCGCCATTATGGCATTGCGTATATCTCCGGTCACTTCGATGATTACGTTTTTCAGTTTGTCATTCCGATTTTTAAGTACTTTTTTGACTTTCATAGCGTCGTCGATATCGAGATAATCCATCGCCTCTGCTATGGTGTCGTTTTGGAGGACGATGCTTTCGAGGATATTTTCGTCGGCTATCTCCGTTCCCACTCCTTTCAGGATGATAGCCGGTTTCCTGCGAACTCCTTCTCTGGCTACGAGCTTGGTCGACGTCTGGCTGTTGATGGCTTGAGCTAGCTTCACAGCGTGGTCCTTTTTCGGACAGACGACTACAATTTTATTATCGGTCGCCTTCCTGACGGACAGCACGCTTACCTTCAGTTTGGCAACGTCAACATTTCCCTGCAAAGTGTCGCGAATTTTTTCCTGGTTGTCATCTGCGTTTTTTGAGGAAACGATCACAGCGTGTGTTGCCGTGGGAGGCTTTTGAACTGCATTTGCATACGACAAGGTTGGTTGAGCCGTTGTCGAAGGATTGGCCTCTAACAATAACACCACCTTCTTCTCAAGCCTGGTAAGTTTATGCCTCATGTCCACCATATCACTATGGCGGGCTGGTTCATACCTACCTCCCTCAGTCCTCCTTCTATTTTCTTCATATGTATAATTATCTATGATCTCGGCGAGTTCCTGGCTCTTGGCTGATAGCTGTCCTTCTGCTCTTGCCTTGTCCTGCACGGCTGCTTTGACTAAGTTTAGTAAAGCCGTTAACTTTTTGATCACGTTTTCCTTGACATCCTTCCGAAGATTCGTGAGCTTGTCAAGCTCCTTAATCCCGTCTTCTGCGAGGCCTCTGGCCTTGTCTATGGCATCGCAGTCACCCATGTTCGAATTTATGCAAAAATTTCCGAAAAAATTTTTGAAAAATGTACAAAAATCGATAAAATATTGTTATTTTACGACAGAGAACACACAAAAACTTATAAACACAAACAGCAAAAACGTTTTAGGGGTAAGTAGGTCTCTGCGCGTCGATTGACACCACTTTCAAGTACGTGCCTCAACGCGTTCGCGAGTTACAAAAACTACCCCCAATCGTGAAACTTTGAGTTGGCACTTGCGAAAAAAACAAAATATACACTTTTGTAGAGAATCCTTAGCTTAACTAAGGGAACCACATTTTAAGTCCACTACTTCAAAAAATCCTATTTTTAGGCCCAAAAAACTGCGGAACACATACTGGAGCGGTCTGCGCGCGGCAGAGGCCGAAAAGAGACTGGGTTAGGTTAGGTTAGGTTAGGTTAGGTTAGGTTAGGTTAGGTTAGGTTAGGTTAGGTTAGGTTAGGTTAGGTTAGGTTAGGTTAGGTTAGGTTAGGTTAGGTTAGGTTAGGTTAGGTTAGGTTAGGTTAGGTTAGGTTAGGTTAGGTTAGGTTAGGTTAGGTTAGGTTAGGTTAGGTTAGGTTAGGTTAGGTTAGGTTAGGTTAGGTTAGGTTAGGTTAGGTTAGGTTAGGTTAGGTTAGGTTAGGTTAGGTTAGGTTAGGTTAGGTTAGGTTAGGTTAGGTTAGGTTAGGTTAGGTTAGGTTAGGTTAGGTTAGGTTAGGTTAGGTTAGGTTAGGTTAGGTTAGGTTAGGTTAGGTTAGGTTAGGTTAGGTTAGGTTAGGTTAGGTTAGGTTAGGTTAGGTTAGGTTAGGTTAGGTTAGGTTAGGTTAGGTTAGGTTAGGTTAGGTTAGGTTAGGTTAGGTTAGGTTAGGTTAGGTTAGGTTAGGTTAGGTTAGGTTAGGTTAGGTTAGGTTAGGTTAGGTTAGGTTAGGTTAGGTTAGGTTAGGTTAGGTTAGGTTAGGTTAGGTTAGGTTAGGTTAGGTTAGGTTAGGTTAGGTTAGGTTAGGTTAGGTTAGGTTAGGTTAGGTTAGGTTAGGTTAGGTTAGGTTAGGTTAGGTTAGGTTAGGTTAGGTTAGGTTAGGTTAGGTTAGGTTAGGTTAGGTTAGGTTAGGTTAGGTTAGGTTAGGTTAGGTTAGGTTAGGTTAGGTTAGGTTAGGTTAGGTTAGGTTAGGTTAGGTTAGGTTAGGTTAGGTTAGGTTAGGTTAGGTTAGGTTAGGTTAGGTTAGGTTAGGTTAGGTTAGGTTAGGTTAGGTTAGGTTAGGTTAGGTTAGGTTAGGTTAGGTTAGGTTAGGTTAGGTTAGGTTAGGTTAGGTTAGGTTAGGTTAGGTTAGGTTAGGTTAGGTTAGGTTAGGTTAGGTTAGGTTAGGTTAGGTTAGGTTAGGTTAGGTTAGGTTAGGTTAGGTTAGGTTAGGTTAGGTTAGGTTAGGTTAGGTTAGGTTAGGTTAGGTTAGGTTAGGTTAGGTTAGGTTAGGTTAGGTTAGGTTAGGTTAGGTTAGGTTAGGTTAGGTTAGGTTAGGTTAGGTTAGGTTAGGTTAGGTTAGGTTAGGTTAGGTTAGGTTAGGTTAGGTTAGGTTAGGTTAGGTTAGGTTAGGTTAGGTTAGGTTAGGTTAGGTTAGGTTAGGTTAGGTTAGGTTAGGTTAGGTTAGGTTAGGTTAGGTTAGGTTAGGTTAGGTTAGGTTAGGTTAGGTTAGGTTAGGTTAGGTTAGGTTAGGTTAGGTTAGGTTAGGTTAGGTTAGGTTAGGTTAGGTTAGGTTAGGTTAGGTTAGGTTAGGTTAGGTTAGGTTAGGTTAGGTTAGGTTAGGTTAGGTTAGGTTAGGTTAGGTTAGGTTAGGTTAGGTTAGGTTAGGTTAGGTTAGGTTAGGTTAGGTTAGGTTAGGTTAGGTTAGGTTAGGTTAGGTTAGGTTAGGTTAGGTTAGGTTAGGTTAGGTTAGGTTAGGTTAGGTTAGGTTAGGTTAGGTTAGGTTAGGTTAGGTTAGGTTAGGTTAGGTTAGGTTAGGTTAGGTTAGGTTAGGTTAGGTTAGGTTAGGTTAGGTTAGGTTAGGTTAGGTTAGGTTAGGTTAGGTTAGGTTAGGTTAGGTTAGGTTAGGTTAGGTTAGGTTAGGTTAGGTTAGGTTAGGTTAGGTTAGGTTAGGTTAGGTTAGGTTAGGTTAGGTTAGGTTAGGTTAGGTTAGGTTAGGTTAGGTTAGGTTAGGTTAGGTTAGGTTAGGTTAGGTTAGGTTAGGTTAGGTTAGGTTAGGTTAGGTTAGGTTAGGTTAGGTTAGGTTAGGTTAGGTTAGGTTAGGTTAGGTTAGGTTAGGTTAGGTTAGGTTAGGTTAGGTTAGGTTAGGTTAGGTTAGGTTAGGTTAGGTTAGGTTAGGTTAGGTTAGGTTAGGTTAGGTTAGGTTAGGTTAGGTTAGGTTAGGTTAGGTTAGGTTAGGTTAGGTTAGGTTAGGTTAGGTTAGGTTAGGTTAGGTTAGGTTAGGTTAGGTTAGGTTAGGTTAGGTTAGGTTAGGTTAGGTTAGGTTAGGTTAGGTTAGGTTAGGTTAGGTTAGGTTAGGTTAGGTTAGGTTAGGTTAGGTTAGGTTAGGTTAGGTTAGGTTAGGTTAGGTTAGGTTAGGTTAGGTTAGGTTAGGTTAGGTTAGGTTAGGTTAGGTTAGGTTAGGTTAGGTTAGGTTAGGTTAGGTTAGGTTAGGTTAGGTTAGGTTAGGTTAGGTTAGGTTAGGTTAGGTTAGGTTAGGTTAGGTTAGGTTAGGTTAGGTTAGGTTAGGTTAGGTTAGGTTAGGTTAGGTTAGGTTAGGTTAGGTTAGGTTAGGTTAGGTTAGGTTAGGTTAGGTTAGGTTAGGTTAGGTTAGGTTAGGTTAGGTTAGGTTAGGTTAGGTTAGGTTAGGTTAGGTTAGGTTAGGTTAGGTTAGGTTAGGTTAGGTTAGGTTAGGTTAGGTTAGGTTAGGTTAGGTTAGGTTAGGTTAGGTTAGGTTAGGTTAGGTTAGGTTAGGTTAGGTTAGGTTAGGTTAGGTTAGGTTAGGTTAGGTTAGGTTAGGTTAGGTTAGGTTAGGTTAGGTTAGGTTAGGTTAGGTTAGGTTAGGTTAGGTTAGGTTAGGTTAGGTTAGGTTAGGTTAGGTTAGGTTAGGTTAGGTTAGGTTAGGTTAGGTTAGGTTAGGTTAGGTTAGGTTAGGTTAGGTTAGGTTAGGTTAGGTTAGGTTAGGTTAGGTTAGGTTAGGTTAGGTTAGGTTAGGTTAGGTTAGGTTAGGTTAGGTTAGGTTAGGTTAGGTTAGGTTAGGTTAGGTTAGGTTAGGTTAGGTTAGGTTAGGTTAGGTTAGGTTAGGTTAGGTTAGGTTAGGTTAGGTTAGGTTAGGTTAGGTTAGGTTAGGTTAGGTTAGGTTAGGTTAGGTTAGGTTAGGTTAGGTTAGGTTAGGTTAGGTTAGGTTAGGTTAGGTTAGGTTAGGTTAGGTTAGGTTAGGTTAGGTTAGGTTAGGTTAGGTTAGGTTAGGTTAGGTTAGGTTAGGTTAGGTTAGGTTAGGTTAGGTTAGGTTAGGTTAGGTTAGGTTAGGTTAGGTTAGGTTAGGTTAGGTTAGGTTAGGTTAGGTTAGGTTAGGTTAGGTTAGGTTAGGTTAGGTTAGGTTAGGTTAGGTTAGGTTAGGTTAGGTTAGGTTAGGTTAGGTTAGGTTAGGTTAGGTTAGGTTAGGTTAGGTTAGGTTAGGTTAGGTTAGGTTAGGTTAGGTTAGGTTAGGTTAGGTTAGGTTAGGTTAGGTTAGGTTAGGTTAGGTTAGGTTAGGTTAGGTTAGGTTAGGTTAGGTTAGGTTAGGTTAGGTTAGGTTAGGTTAGGTTAGGTTAGGTTAGGTTAGGTTAGGTTAGGTTAGGTTAGGTTAGGTTAGGTTAGGTTAGGTTAGGTTAGGTTAGGTTAGGTTAGGTTAGGTTAGGTTAGGTTAGGTTAGGTTAGGTTAGGTTAGGTTAGGTTAGGTTAGGTTAGGTTAGGTTAGGTTAGGTTAGGTTAGGTTAGGTTAGGTTAGGTTAGGTTAGGTTAGGTTAGGTTAGGTTAGGTTAGGTTAGGTTAGGTTAGGTTAGGTTAGGTTAGGTTAGGTTAGGTTAGGTTAGGTTAGGTTAGGTTAGGTTAGGTTAGGTTAGGTTAGGTTAGGTTAGGTTAGGTTAGGTTAGGTTAGGTTAGGTTAGGTTAGGTTAGGTTAGGTTAGGTTAGGTTAGGTTAGGTTAGGTTAGGTTAGGTTAGGTTAGGTTAGGTTAGGTTAGGTTAGGTTAGGTTAGGTTAGGTTAGGTTAGGTTAGGTTAGGTTAGGTTAGGTTAGGTTAGGTTAGGTTAGGTTAGGTTAGGTTAGGTTAGGTTAGGTTAGGTTAGGTTAGGTTAGGTTAGGTTAGGTTAGGTTAGGTTAGGTTAGGTTAGGTTAGGTTAGGTTAGGTTAGGTTAGGTTAGGTTAGGTTAGGTTAGGTTAGGTTAGGTTAGGTTAGGTTAGGTTAGGTTAGGTTAGGTTAGGTTAGGTTAGGTTAGGTTAGGTTAGGTTAGGTTAGGTTAGGTTAGGTTAGGTTAGGTTAGGTTAGGTTAGGTTAGGTTAGGTTAGGTTAGGTTAGGTTAGGTTAGGTTAGGTTAGGTTAGGTTAGGTTAGGTTAGGTTAGGTTAGGTTAGGTTAGGTTAGGTTAGGTTAGGTTAGGTTAGGTTAGGTTAGGTTAGGTTAGGTTAGGTTAGGTTAGGTTAGGTTAGGTTAGGTTAGGTTAGGTTAGGTTAGGTTAGGTTAGGTTAGGTTAGGTTAGGTTAGGTTAGGTTAGGTTAGGTTAGGTTAGGTTAGGTTAGGTTAGGTTAGGTTAGGTTAGGTTAGGTTAGGTTAGGTTAGGTTAGGTTAGGTTAGGTTAGGTTAGGTTAGGTTAGGTTAGGTTAGGTTAGGTTAGGTTAGGTTAGGTTAGGTTAGGTTAGGTTAGGTTAGGTTAGGTTAGGTTAGGTTAGGTTAGGTTAGGTTAGGTTAGGTTAGGTTAGGTTAGGTTAGGTTAGGTTAGGTTAGGTTAGGTTAGGTTAGGTTAGGTTAGGTTAGGTTAGGTTAGGTTAGGTTAGGTTAGGTTAGGTTAGGTTAGGTTAGGTTAGGTTAGGTTAGGTTAGGTTAGGTTAGGTTAGGTTAGGTTAGGTTAGGTTAGGTTAGGTTAGGTTAGGTTAGGTTAGGTTAGGTTAGGTTAGGTTAGGTTAGGTTAGGTTAGGTTAGGTTAGGTTAGGTTAGGTTAGGTTAGGTTAGGTTAGGTTAGGTTAGGTTAGGTTAGGTTAGGTTAGGTTAGGTTAGGTTAGGTTAGGTTAGGTTAGGTTAGGTTAGGTTAGGTTAGGTTAGGTTAGGTTAGGTTAGGTTAGGTTAGGTTAGGTTAGGTTAGGTTAGGTTAGGTTAGGTTAGGTTAGGTTAGGTTAGGTTAGGTTAGGTTAGGTTAGGTTAGGTTAGGTTAGGTTAGGTTAGGTTAGGTTAGGTTAGGTTAGGTTAGGTTAGGTTAGGTTAGGTTAGGTTAGGTTAGGTTAGGTTAGGTTAGGTTAGGTTAGGTTAGGTTAGGTTAGGTTAGGTTAGGTTAGGTTAGGTTAGGTTAGGTTAGGTTAGGTTAGGTTAGGTTAGGTTAGGTTAGGTTAGGTTAGGTTAGGTTAGGTTAGGTTAGGTTAGGTTAGGTTAGGTTAGGTTAGGTTAGGTTAGGTTAGGTTAGGTTAGGTTAGGTTAGGTTAGGTTAGGTTAGGTTAGGTTAGGTTAGGTTAGGTTAGGTTAGGTTAGGTTAGGTTAGGTTAGGTTAGGTTAGGTTAGGTTAGGTTAGGTTAGGTTAGGTTAGGTTAGGTTAGGTTAGGTTAGGTTAGGTTAGGTTAGGTTAGGTTAGGTTAGGTTAGGTTAGGTTAGGTTAGGTTAGGTTAGGTTAGGTTAGGTTAGGTTAGGTTAGGTTAGGTTAGGTTAGGTTAGGTTAGGTTAGGTTAGGTTAGGTTAGGTTAGGTTAGGTTAGGTTAGGTTAGGTTAGGTTAGGTTAGGTTAGGTTAGGTTAGGTTAGGTTAGGTTAGGTTAGGTTAGGTTAGGTTAGGTTAGGTTAGGTTAGGTTAGGTTAGGTTAGGTTAGGTTAGGTTAGGTTAGGTTAGGTTAGGTTAGGTTAGGTTAGGTTAGGTTAGGTTAGGTTAGGTTAGGTTAGGTTAGGTTAGGTTAGGTTAGGTTAGGTTAGGTTAGGTTAGGTTAGGTTAGGTTAGGTTAGGTTAGGTTAGGTTAGGTTAGGTTAGGTTAGGTTAGGTTAGGTTAGGTTAGGTTAGGTTAGGTTAGGTTAGGTTAGGTTAGGTTAGGTTAGGTTAGGTTAGGTTAGGTTAGGTTAGGTTAGGTTAGGTTAGGTTAGGTTAGGTTAGGTTAGGTTAGGTTAGGTTAGGTTAGGTTAGGTTAGGTTAGGTTAGGTTAGGTTAGGTTAGGTTAGGTTAGGTTAGGTTAGGTTAGGTTAGGTTAGGTTAGGTTAGGTTAGGTTAGGTTAGGTTAGGTTAGGTTAGGTTAGGTTAGGTTAGGTTAGGTTAGGTTAGGTTAGGTTAGGTTAGGTTAGGTTAGGTTAGGTTAGGTTAGGTTAGGTTAGGTTAGGTTAGGTTAGGTTAGGTTAGGTTAGGTTAGGTTAGGTTAGGTTAGGTTAGGTTAGGTTAGGTTAGGTTAGGTTAGGTTAGGTTAGGTTAGGTTAGGTTAGGTTAGGTTAGGTTAGGTTAGGTTAGGTTAGGTTAGGTTAGGTTAGGTTAGGTTAGGTTAGGTTAGGTTAGGTTAGGTTAGGTTAGGTTAGGTTAGGTTAGGTTAGGTTAGGTTAGGTTAGGTTAGGTTAGGTTAGGTTAGGTTAGGTTAGGTTAGGTTAGGTTAGGTTAGGTTAGGTTAGGTTAGGTTAGGTTAGGTTAGGTTAGGTTAGGTTAGGTTAGGTTAGGTTAGGTTAGGTTAGGTTAGGTTAGGTTAGGTTAGGTTAGGTTAGGTTAGGTTAGGTTAGGTTAGGTTAGGTTAGGTTAGGTTAGGTTAGGTTAGGTTAGGTTAGGTTAGGTTAGGTTAGGTTAGGTTAGGTTAGGTTAGGTTAGGTTAGGTTAGGTTAGGTTAGGTTAGGTTAGGTTAGGTTAGGTTAGGTTAGGTTAGGTTAGGTTAGGTTAGGTTAGGTTAGGTTAGGTTAGGTTAGGTTAGGTTAGGTTAGGTTAGGTTAGGTTAGGTTAGGTTAGGTTAGGTTAGGTTAGGTTAGGTTAGGTTAGGTTAGGTTAGGTTAGGTTAGGTTAGGTTAGGTTAGGTTAGGTTAGGTTAGGTTAGGTTAGGTTAGGTTAGGTTAGGTTAGGTTAGGTTAGGTTAGGTTAGGTTAGGTTAGGTTAGGTTAGGTTAGGTTAGGTTAGGTTAGGTTAGGTTAGGTTAGGTTAGGTTAGGTTAGGTTAGGTTAGGTTAGGTTAGGTTAGGTTAGGTTAGGTTAGGTTAGGTTAGGTTAGGTTAGGTTAGGTTAGGTTAGGTTAGGTTAGGTTAGGTTAGGTTAGGTTAGGTTAGGTTAGGTTAGGTTAGGTTAGGTTAGGTTAGGTTAGGTTAGGTTAGGTTAGGTTAGGTTAGGTTAGGTTAGGTTAGGTTAGGTTAGGTTAGGTTAGGTTAGGTTAGGTTAGGTTAGGTTAGGTTAGGTTAGGTTAGGTTAGGTTAGGTTAGGTTAGGTTAGGTTAGGTTAGGTTAGGTTAGGTTAGGTTAGGTTAGGTTAGGTTAGGTTAGGTTAGGTTAGGTTAGGTTAGGTTAGGTTAGGTTAGGTTAGGTTAGGTTAGGTTAGGTTAGGTTAGGTTAGGTTAGGTTAGGTTAGGTTAGGTTAGGTTAGGTTAGGTTAGGTTAGGTTAGGTTAGGTTAGGTTAGGTTAGGTTAGGTTAGGTTAGGTTAGGTTAGGTTAGGTTAGGTTAGGTTAGGTTAGGTTAGGTTAGGTTAGGTTAGGTTAGGTTAGGTTAGGTTAGGTTAGGTTAGGTTAGGTTAGGTTAGGTTAGGTTAGGTTAGGTTAGGTTAGGTTAGGTTAGGTTAGGTTAGGTTAGGTTAGGTTAGGTTAGGTTAGGTTAGGTTAGGTTAGGTTAGGTTAGGTTAGGTTAGGTTAGGTTAGGTTAGGTTAGGTTAGGTTAGGTTAGGTTAGGTTAGGTTAGGTTAGGTTAGGTTAGGTTAGGTTAGGTTAGGTTAGGTTAGGTTAGGTTAGGTTAGGTTAGGTTAGGTTAGGTTAGGTTAGGTTAGGTTAGGTTAGGTTAGGTTAGGTTAGGTTAGGTTAGGTTAGGTTAGGTTAGGTTAGGTTAGGTTAGGTTAGGTTAGGTTAGGTTAGGTTAGGTTAGGTTAGGTTAGGTTAGGTTAGGTTAGGTTAGGTTAGGTTAGGTTAGGTTAGGTTAGGTTAGGTTAGGTTAGGTTAGGTTAGGTTAGGTTAGGTTAGGTTAGGTTAGGTTAGGTTAGGTTAGGTTAGGTTAGGTTAGGTTAGGTTAGGTTAGGTTAGGTTAGGTTAGGTTAGGTTAGGTTAGGTTAGGTTAGGTTAGGTTAGGTTAGGTTAGGTTAGGTTAGGTTAGGTTAGGTTAGGTTAGGTTAGGTTAGGTTAGGTTAGGTTAGGTTAGGTTAGGTTAGGTTAGGTTAGGTTAGGTTAGGTTAGGTTAGGTTAGGTTAGGTTAGGTTAGGTTAGGTTAGGTTAGGTTAGGTTAGGTTAGGTTAGGTTAGGTTAGGTTAGGTTAGGTTAGGTTAGGTTAGGTTAGGTTAGGTTAGGTTAGGTTAGGTTAGGTTAGGTTAGGTTAGGTTAGGTTAGGTTAGGTTAGGTTAGGTTAGGTTAGGTTAGGTTAGGTTAGGTTAGGTTAGGTTAGGTTAGGTTAGGTTAGGTTAGGTTAGGTTAGGTTAGGTTAGGTTAGGTTAGGTTAGGTTAGGTTAGGTTAGGTTAGGTTAGGTTAGGTTAGGTTAGGTTAGGTTAGGTTAGGTTAGGTTAGGTTAGGTTAGGTTAGGTTAGGTTAGGTTAGGTTAGGTTAGGTTAGGTTAGGTTAGGTTAGGTTAGGTTAGGTTAGGTTAGGTTAGGTTAGGTTAGGTTAGGTTAGGTTAGGTTAGGTTAGGTTAGGTTAGGTTAGGTTAGGTTAG